>RCUC01095465.1:0-11755 GCA_003697995.1 Taxidea taxus jeffersonii | reverse complement strand
CCTCCACGAGGCTGGGAAGTTGACCCACGGCCACCCTCTTGTCACTCCGTGAAAGGGCTCTTTCTTAACAAAAGCTAAAGCTTTGCACTTCGAGGATGGTTTAACAATAGCAGTAGTCCAGAATTCTGCAGAGAGAGATGAATTTTGCACACCTCGCTTAAAGAGTCTCAGATCCCTAGCTCCTGATAAATAGCTTAAGTACTGCCCTTCTGGCACTTGGCAACCTCAGCCCCTCCCCTGACTCCTGGCAGCTCTGACCCAGGTCCCTCCATCTCCTTCCCAGTTGTCTGATCCCGTACCCAGCACCCATCCCAGCATCCCTCACTATCTAGACAGCCACCTCTCCATGTCCTGACCCCGCAGCTAGTCCCAGAGGCCCGAGGACTGCCCTTGCCCCTTTTCTGCTCCATCCCCCCATGTCCCTTACCTGGAAAGCAGAGTCAGACCTGGGGACACATGTAGAAGGTGCTAGATTTTCAAATGTTGAGACAACTCAGAGAGCCATCATTATCCCCTCTTTTACCAACAGACGTAGAGGCACCTTCCCAGGAAAGTCCTCAAGAGCTCTGGATTGCTTCTGGGTGGGATTCTGCCTTGTCCCTGTTGATCTCAGATTGGATCCCACTTCCCAGGGAGCAACCCCGTGTTCATCCTAACCCTGCTGTCCACCATTACTCCCAGGCAGCAAGATCCCATCTTCAGGCTTCATCCCTGGATGAACCCATGCTTCTCCCTTAGACCCCAGGCCAAGACCTGAGAAATCTGGGGCTGAATGCCCTCAACCCAGACTGTATTGGAGTCCTTGGGAAAAGGGATGAGAATTGGTCTTTCATTTTATAGTCAAATTCACTATATTCAAGAGAACTGTGGGGTTAGGACGAGGGCCCAGGGTTCGACCCCAGAGCTGTTGGCCATCAGCAATCCTTAAGGTCCCTGGGCCTCAGTTTCCCCATAATGGCCCTGCGGCTAGCTGCCCCTAGTATGGCACCTGCCTTGATGAGCCTGATCCCTGGCCTCCACAGGTTCTGAACCTCTTCCTGGCTCTGCTGCTCAGCTCCTTCAGCGCAGACAACCTCACAGCCCCTGACGATGACGGGGAGATGAACAACCTCCAGCTAGCCCTGGCACGTATCCAGCGCGGCCTGCGCTTCCTCAAGCGGACCACCTGGGACTTCTGTTGCGGGCTCCTCCAGCGGCGGCCCCAGAAGCCTGTAGCCCTCACCAGTCACGGCCACCTGCCCAGCTGCATGGCCACCTCCAGCCCCCCACCACCCCCGGAGTCAGAGAAGGCACCTCCGGCCCGCAAGGAGACGAGGTTTGAGGAAGACGAGCGGCCGGGCCAGGGCCCCCCCGGGGATGAGGAGCCGGTATGTGTGCCCATTGCTGTGGCTGAGTCAGACACGGATGACCAAGAGGACGATGAGGAGAACAGCCTAGGCACGGAGGAGGAGTCCAGTAAGCAGGTGACTGCCCCCCCCCCCCCACATATATGCAGCACCTACCTGTACAGGGCCCAGGGCTGTGCTTGCCAGGGCTCCCAGCCTCACTCCAAGCAGCTGACCCTGCCACCCTCAAGAGGCAGCCTCACAGTGGGGTGCTGAGGCCAGCTGTCAGCCCTCTCTTCCCAACCCAGCCCAGAGGGGACCTTGGAAGGGCCTATTATCCATTGTTCGCCTGATACTAGCCAGGAGCAGCGAACAGGAAGGGGAGCTGAGGCATAGCAAGAGAGAGAATTGCTAGGAGTGCCTCGCACACCTACAACAGAGCCAGAGCTCCCGCCCGCCCCCCTCCCCCTGACCGTTGTCTCCCTCCAGGACTAATATGGCCGAATGTCTTAGGGAGGAGTGCGGTCTCCTGACCTCCTGCCTGCCCTTTCCCCTCCTCCCAGGCCCAGGGCTAACTCGGAGATTTAAAAATAAGCATCCCTAAGATGGCAGGTGTCAGAGACAGCACTATCTTATCTCCCAACCTGTTATTTTTAACACTTAGGACCAGAGTCTGGACAAAAGAGACTGCCCCCAACCCCCTCAGTTCTCCCGTGGCCTGAGCCAGGCACAGATGGCTTCTCCTTAGTGAGTGGTTCTCTCTCTGACTGGGCCCATCCTCACTGCTTGCTGTGGGTCTGTGCCAGTTGGGTCTGTTGTGAAGGTACACTGCTCCCCACGTGGGGAGTTGCTTCCACATCGTTCTGCCTCCCAGTGGTCCCAGAGGCCAGCTTTCACCCCTTCGGTCAGGTTATGGGACAGGGACTGTAAGCTGCAATGCTAGCAGTTGCCAGACCATGGCTACCAGTAATCTCCAGGGTGCTCCCTTTCCTGCTCCTCTCCTTCTCTTGAGCCTATTGGCTCTGGCTCCCTGGGGACAGTGTGCGTGCGTGTGTGTGTGCGTGCACACGTGTGTGCAGGGGAACATACATGCAGGGTGCCATGGGAACTCATGGGGGAAGTCTGTATGTCCCTCCTAAGTGGGGTTGCCAGCATTTAGGAACTGGGCGGTACAGCCCAGCTGCACCCTTTTGGGGAGTGGGAAGAGGGGAGACTTAGGCCAGGCTGACCAGGATCCTCCCAGAGAGAGAGACCTTCAATGAACTGAGGTCCCATGAAGGGGGCAGGAGGCAGTGCTCCAGTTGCTTAGGCGGGGCCCTGGGAACACTCCGGCCTGGGAGCTCATGGGCTGGGGGTCTTTTCAGCAGGAATCCCAGCCTATTTCCGGCAGCCCAGAGGCCCTCCCAGAGCCCAGGGCCTGGAGCCAGGTGTCAGAGACCCCCTCCTCCGAGGCCAGGGTGGCTCAGGCAGACTGGCGGCAGCGGCGGAAAGTGGAGTCCCCGGCCCCAGGGTGCAGTGAGGTAACACATACCTTTGTCCCTGAAGCCAGCGGGGTGCTGCACTTGGACCAAAGCCAGTCTGAGGGGTCCTTGCACACGCCTGCATTTGCTGGTGGGAGCCACAGCCACAGTCACAGGCAGTGTGGGAGACCTGACCGCAAAGGGGAGCATGGGCAGCCCTACCCTGACAGGGGAGGGGTGGCATGGGGCCCAGAGCTTCTGGAAGATTCTGGAACCTGCCAGCCCAGGCCCCTGAGGCAGGACTAACCCTACCCCTCCATGTGCTCACCCCTCCTCACTCAGTTCCCGTGCTTTGGTCTTCTTTGGCGAATGTTCGTCCTGTGAATTTCCCCATCCCAGGGGACTTTGGGGCGCCCTGAGAAGTTCTTGATGCATTGGCCACCAGCAGCTTCTCTCCTGGACTAAGGCCAAGGCCGCAAACGGGAGGCCTACTCTAGAGCTTTGTTCTGGCTACAGAAGAATTTTAATTTGAATATGCTACCAACATTTAAAACCTTGTAGCTTTTATGTAAAAAAAAAAAATCTGCATTGAAATGCAGAAAAAAAAGCAGGAAAAATTGGAAGAAGAACCACCCCGCCAGAGACAAGTGCTGACCACCTCCATGACACTGGCTGGAGCTCCCTTGTTTGCCACTAACCCACCTGCCTAACTTCATTCCACAACTTGCAAGCATTCCACGCCTGTAAGCATTTGAGTCTGCAGCCCCTGAGCTAAAGGTCTATGGCATTGCTCATGCTCCCCGATCCCACACAGCCACCCCTGCTCACGCCAAGCATCGTGGAAGGTAGAGGGCAGGTGTTCAGAGACAGAGCAGCCTGACCCCGGCCCTTGGTCCAGCAATTGTGACTTGCTTCAGTGGAACATTGCACCTTTTGCCCTATCCCTTTTGTGCAATGGGCTCATGGGAGGCTTTGTGATCATGATCAGCTCTGGAGCATGAGCACCTGCTGGAATCTTCATCCCGACGGTACAGGTCACTTTCTCCCCTGGAAGGTCTGACACAGAAGCATGTGGGAGCAGGAAGATGCAGGAGGGGCCCAAAGTCACGGAGAGGGGGGGTTTTCATACTGGAATGATGACACCACTTCATCTCCTCAAATCAGTTTACGGTGGGACCCATCAAGGGGAGAGACAGGTGGGCTGGGTGTTCCTGGACAAGGACCCCTTATCCCACCTGCAGCAGGTTCCTGAGAGCCTGTCTCCCAGCCAATGCCCCTGGTACTTTGTGCAGCTCCAGTGTCTGAACAGCAAAGTAGTGTGGAGATCTCCTCTGGCTTGTACCTTTCCAGGCCCAGCTGCCCAACGAAGCTGGAGGCAGAAGGATGAGCCCTCAAAGCCACGGGGACCTCAGAAGGGCCAAGGCCCCAGCCTGCACCCAGGAACCCTCTTGACTTTCCCATCAGCGTCCAACCCTTCCCCATCCCAAACGCCAAAACTGAAGAGGACTTTGAGAAAGCAGTAGAGTGAGTCACGGAAAGAAGGGAAAAGAAGATGGCTTTAGGAGCAGAGGCAGGCCAAGGACTCCAGCCAGCTCATCTCCAAGTGGAGCATAAGGCTGAGTGACCCAGGCATGCCCACTTAGCTGTCACCATAGACAGGATCTGAGGCCACCAAAGGCTTCCCTTTCCTCTCAGAAGCCCCTTTCCCCTGCCACACCTTCTGTATGGTGGGCTCCTAGGAGTAGAGCCTGATACAGGCGTCTTGTGCCTCCAGAGGGAGTGCCCCCAGAAAAGCTGATAGGGAAGAGTGAGAAGCAGGATGCGATCAACGAAGAAGCTTCAAAAGGCCCGGTCCTGGATTCAGGCCTCAGCCTGGTCCAGTGGAGAGCCCTGGGGCACACACTGCAGATAGCATTGTCCCACTCCCTCCTCCCCAGGCAAGGGGCTGGCCTCGTGTCTTCCCACATCAGTGCGACAGTGGGTGTCAGCCACCTGTGGCTTGGGTTGAAACCCACAAGCTATTACGGGACTTGGCTGCTCCCTGGCTACCGACAGGGTTCTGAAGAAGGGGCCGGCTCCACAGTTAGCATTCACAGTGCAGTGGACCTACCAGAGGGAACTGGGCCCAGCACTGGCAGTGACCACTACTGCTCCCCGCGATGCCTGCACCTACACATGACTGACAGACACTTGCAACGCCGCATGCACACGGCTCTCTGTAATCAGATTATGCAAGGGTGGGCTGGCAGAGCCCTGCATGGCCAGGCAGGTCTCCAGGCCCTTCTTGCTTTGACTCCGGGCTCTGCTCATCACCCCAGCATTCATGAACTGGGCAAGAAGCGTCGGCTGGATGGCTGGCCTGTGCTCTGAACGTCTGACCCCATGCCTGTGTGTGCCTGTAATCTGGTTCGGACTCTGTTCTGGGTGTAGGGGACATGCCTGTTTCTTCCTGTGTGCCAAGCTGCCACCGTGTGTCCTTGTCCAAGTGTGTGCCCGTGTTGCCGCCCGTATCTGTCTGTTCCCAGCTGGATGCACTTCCCATCCCCAGTGCTTTCCAGTCCCCCCTGCACCTGACCCTAGACCCCAGCAGACCAGAGCCACAGACTCAAGAGCCTCTGAAGTCCAACCTCAGTTCAACCTGGGGCAGGTTACCACCCACCCACCCTGGGCTCAGGTTTCCAGGTTATGCAGTGGGAAGTAGTCTGGGCACCTCCCCTCAGGGAGCCCCTGGCTGCCCCAGACTCGGGTCTCAAGGCTAGAGGCTTCTATGGGGCCCTCACCCACCCCATCCCACGCCCCTGCCCACAGACTCAAGAGGACAGCTACTCAGAGGGGAGCACAGCAGACATGACCAACACTGCTGACCTCCTGGAGCAGATCCCCGACCTGGGTGAGGATGTCAAGGATCCAGAAGACTGTTTCACTGAAGGTACTGCCCTGAGTGGCCCTTTGCCAGAGCCTCAGCCCCACCCGGGGGAGCAGGACAACCAGCAGCTCCTTGGGGCCCAGGGCCATGTTGCACCCCACCCTGACCCCAATGCTTGCCCTCCCTCCCCATTCCTCATGACCAGGGGGGCCACCTCCTTCTACCCAGGACCTGATGACACCCCTGCTGGCTGGGCAGCTGTGGGTCAGCCGCACAGAAGACCCATGACTCTGCCTTGGTAGGACGACAACACAAGTGTGTGCCCCCCAGCAGCAGGGGCTCCATCCTCTTCCCCCGTGCCCCTAGCACACGGTGCCTGGCCCATTGCAGGCCTTCTGTAAATACTCACAGGTGTGACATGTGCCCGTGTCGGGCACGGCATCTGTAGCTTTTATGAATTGGTGGTGAATATTCAGAAGGCAACTGGGGATAAAATGAGAGTTTGCCCTCCACATGGCATGTCCTTTGGGGCTATCAATGAGGGCATTGCCCTTCCCACCGCTCAAAAACTGCAAACATGGAGAAGACCCAGGGACCAAATACTCCAGGAGTTCTGGAATATTCCCCCAGGGGGAGAATTTCCCAGGTGAGCAGAGGAGAAAATGGTGCACAGCCCAGCCCCAGCCTTCCCCCTGCTCAGATCTGCCAGGCCCTTTACCCACTCACTGGATGCCTAGTCCATCCAGCCTTTCCATGGAGTTACTGCTGAGCATGGGCCCCTGAGGACAGCACCTCAGTGCTCCCTGCTGTCCCATCACACCTGCCCACCCTGTTCATTACTCCACGTCATAACCTTGTTCTCTTAGTCACCCCTTCTGAGGGGTGGGCATCTTCAGGCCCCAGACTGGGCCTGACACCTCCTTCCCTCCCCACACAGGCTGCGTCCGGCGCTGTCCTTGCTGCATCGTGGACACCACGCAGGGCCCCGGGAAGGTCTGGTGGCGACTGCGCAAGACCTGCTACCGCATCGTGGAGCACAGCTGGTTCGAGACGTTCATCATCTTCATGATCCTGCTCAGCAGTGGAGCCCTGGTACCCTCCTGGGGCTGCAGGGTTGTGCAGGGAGGGATGGCGGAGCGGGGAGGGCAGGGAAAGGAAGTCTGCCACTGGGAGCCAGGCCAGAAACTGGGGCAGAGCCTCTGCTGCAGATGGGCTTTCCCCGGCCCCCGGCACAGGAGTCAGCTCACAAACTCACATCACCACAGCAGGAATGGAAGTCAGAGCCAGAAGGGCTCACGGAGGTCATCTGGCCAGAAACCTGGGTCCCACCAAAGGGAAATGATTGGCCCCATTTCACAGTGTACAGCTGGCATAGGTCACAGGTCACCAGCCTGCCACCGCCAAGCGCTGGGGACACACCCACCTGTACCTTGCGCCATTAGGCCATTTCAATGCAGTTAACGATGCTGCCTGAGATTCCACTGGTAGCTCCCTTAATTCCGGCTGTTCCAGGGCCAGAGGCCGGGCTCTGTAGTTCACACATTGTCACATTTGATCCCAACAACAACCCTTTGTCAGAAACATTACATAACCTGCTTAAGGTCCCACCACTCGCAAGCAGCAGATGTGGCAGTCAGATTCCAGAGTCCTTTGTCTTGACCTTCTACTTCTTCAATAGGTCTCTTCTAAGTTCTTGTATCTAGTCTTGTGAGCCATGGGGAGCAACAACAGGAGGAGGAGACCCCATCCCCAGTCTCAGTGGCTGAGAGTCTAGCTGGGGAAACCAGATTCAGTAGGTTTGAGGTAGTCAGAACTCAGCTCGAGAGAAAACACTGAATAAGAGTAAATGACTGGGAGGTCAGGGGAACTGGAGCAATCAGGAAGACTTTCTGGAGATAGCAGGTGAAGCTGGACTATGCAGGACAAGGAGGTTTGCTGAGACCAGGAGGAGCAGGGAGGCCCTCCAGAAATGCCCCGTGTGGCTCCCAAGCACCCTATTCTGATCTCTCAGAGTTCTTTTAGGAGATGGGACAGCGCTGGAGAGGGTTCTAGAAGATGCTGGTGAATGGGGAGATGGGTGGTCAAGAAGGCAGAGGAGATAATCACTTTCCTGACCCAGAAGAGCAAGCACTTGATATCGTTGGAGGGGTGAGAACCCCATGTTTGAGTAACTAACAGGGAATGCTTTGAACCCCAGAGCAAGAGAGAAGGGCACTTTGACCCAAGGCTATGTGCCTCCACTCCATGCCGCCTCCTGAGCTCAGGCCATGGGGAGGTGCTGTGGCTGTCACCCCTATATCTCTGGGCCTCTCGTCCTATCCTGTACTGCCCTCCCCTGTTCCAGAGTGGGCCTGGAGCCCTGACTTACAGGCTGCATGTTTTACCATTGGCAGCTAGAGCCAAATGTCTGTAGGCTTCAGAGAAGGATGATTTGACAATATGTTAACGAGTTTTGTTTTTAAACAGCCACAAACAAGGGCAGCCAGAGCCACGTAGTCTGGGCTGTGGAGGAAAAACTCAGCCTGGCATAAGTGAGGAGGAGTTTTGGCAAGCAAATGGTGAATCTAATCAGGGTAGACAGCCAAGCATGGTTTAAAAAAAAACACGTCGATGATATATTGAGAAAAAGAAGTCTGAGTGTGTTATTTAAAGTTATAAACTCGGTTAACAGAAAGCAAACTATATATCCCTTCCAAATTGTTGAAGGGAATTTTCTTTTAAACAAAACAGAGCTCTTACAGCAGAATATAGGAGAAAAAAGAAGGAACAAGGAGACATTAAACCAGGAAACAAAAAATAAGGTGGCAGAGGCAAAAGCAAATATGTTTTAATAATAATGATAACTGGATAAAATTCATCTTTTAAAAAAGGAAAGGAATCTGAATGGATTAAAAAACTAAAGAGACTTCACCTATGTGCTCTTAAATGACAAACCAAAACACTGTCACTCAGAAATAGTAAAAGTGAAATAACAAGATATATCAGGCAAATGCAATCGCAACAAAAATCAAAGTGTTTGTGTCTGTTAATACTAAGCAAGGTTGGATTCAATGTAAGAAATATGAGATAAAACAAAGCAGGTCACAGCTATAATAAAAATAAAACTATTGGGGCACCTAGGTGGCTTAGTTGGTTAAGCCTCTGCCTTTGGCTCAGGTCATGATCCCAGGGTCCTAGGATGAAGCCCCATATCGGGCTCTCTGCTCAACAGGGGAGTCTGTTTCTCCCTCTCACTCTCCCTCTATGCTCTTGCACACTCTCTCTCAAATAAATAAATTTTTAAAAGTAAATAAAACTATTATGAATATATTTTTGCTTGGGATTGCATAGCACTTATATCAAACAAGAACCATTAAGAAAAAAAAGAAAAAGAAAAAAGCGGCAATGATGCAATAGTACAGGGAGATTTTACCACAGTTTTACTAGTTCCTGAAAAATCACATAAAAAGAACAAGATTATGAGAGATCTAAAATATATATATGTAATTAACAAGTTTGATCTAGCCTAATAATAAAAATATAACATTTAAAAAGCACCCACTATGTGCCAGACCCTGTTGTAAGCATTTTACAAAGATTAATCCACTTGATTCTCACAATAACCCTAAGAAATGAGTCTCTTATTAAGTCTATCTTACAGATAAGGAAACTGCTTGATATAGCAAAAATAGACTAAAAAACAACAACAAAAACAATCCTTAGAAGTGTAAAAGTCATTCTTAAACTGTGGATCAAACAGAAAATAGTTGGATGGTACATTCATGGGTGCTCGTTATATTAATAAGTAAGCAAGTAAATAAAATACAAAGGCTACACATGAGCCAAAGACGACAGTGTGTTGTAAGTCAAAGATTATGATTCAACCAATTCTGTCCACTTAAGATCTAGAAAAATAAGAAAGGAAAATTAGAGGTAGAGAAAAAAAACTGGCCAGGGAATTAAAAAACTAGAAAATAGTAATATTGAGAGTACTGCTTATAGAATGCAGCCAAAGCTGTAATAAGAGGAAAATACATAGGGGTGCCTGGGTGGCTCAGTCAGTTAAGCATCCCACTCTTGATCTCAGCTCAAGTCTTGATCTCAGGGTCATGAGTTCAAGTCTCATGTTGGGTTCCACACTGGAAATGGAACCTACCTGAAAAAAAAAAAAGAGAGAATTCATAGACTTAAACACTTTTACTAATAAATAGAAAGAATGCAAATTAATTAATTATTTAACTCAAGAAATTACAAATGTAGCAACAAAATATTCTTTTTTTTTAAGAATATTTTTATTTATTTATTTGACAGACAGAGATCACAAGTAGGCAGAGAGGCAGGCGGGGAGTGGGGGAAGCAGGCTCCCTGCTGAGCAGAGGCCCAATGCAGGGCTCGATCCCAGGACCCTGAGATCATGACCTGAGCCGAAGGCAGAGGCTTAACCCACTGAGCCACCCAGGCGCCCCACAACAAAATATTCTTAAGGACAACAAGAAAATAATTAATAAAATTTTAAAAACAAATTAATCAATTAAAAATAAAAACAAAACTGATATGAAATTCCAAAGCTGATGCCTTGAAAAGTTAATAAAATAGATAAACCAGTAGCTAATTCTGATCTCTCACCTCTCTAAGGATGGGTTCTTTTGCATTCCCAAGGAAGAAAATAATTCCAATCCTGTTTAAAATGTTCTAGTGTATGAAGAAAGTTGGAAAGTCTGCACATCCTTTTTATGCAAGCTAAATAATGCTGAGTTTTAAAACCTCAAGTATACCAACAGGAAAACCGTGGATTCATTTTCATACACCATACTTATGAGTAGTGTTGCAAAAATCCTGAAATACATGCAGATAAGAACCAGCAATATATTTTAAAAATTAAATAAGTCATACCAGGTATATTTTAGAATATGCCTGGTACAAACGGTGCCATACTAGGATATTTATGTATATGAATAGGGCAGAGATGAAAAAAATGTAATTATCTCAATGCATACCTGATTTTTAAAACTCTAGTAAGAGTAGAAATGAAATATATTTCCTTAGTGAAAAGTTTTTTCAAATTAACTTCTATTATATCATTAGTAGTAAAGCACCTGAAACATTTTTATGAAAGTCAGGAGTAAGAAAAGGATGCTTTAACTACGTTTTAGCTATAGTTCCATTATTGAATAATAATCTTGAAGTACTAGTCAGTGCAATTAATCAATAAAAGTAAACATACAAAATAAAAATTGGAAAATAGAAGAATTGATGTAAATAAAGTATAAAATCAGTTAAAATAATAGAAATACGTAGAACTGTGGCATTACTTGTAGATAATGATTGCTAGAAATATTTTAAAACCTATTAAAAATATTATGTGGCCAGTTATAAAATAAATACCCAAAGAATTGTTGCTGTGGTTGTTTTTATACTATCAGAAACAATTTAGTCGTAAGTAACATTTCTGGAATAGTCCTTATTTGCCAGATATTGTAAGCACAAAATAACAGGGAATAAATATGACATGAGATATTATAAGAGGTACATGCAGAAAACTCTAAAACTTGCTAAGCACTGTAAAAGAAGACAGACCAATAAGTATACTCTAAATATATTCTGGTCTTGGGTAGGGGAACTCCATATTAGGTCCTAATGCAGTTAATAAATTCAGTGCAATGACAGTAAATTTGCAACATTTTAAAAGGGAATTTGATGAAACATTGCTAATTTTACCTTGAAAATTACTAAAAATGACCAGGAGAATTCATACTAATTCAGGAACAGACAGAGCAGTAAAAGCACACAGTGAGGTCCAGTGGACTTAAGTATACAAATGTAGTTTATATGATAAAGTTGACTTCTAATGCATGAATTTGAAGTGGATTCTTTAATAAAGTGTTGTAACGGTGACAAGCTACTCTGAAAAAAAAATTAAAATGGATATTTGCTATTCACCAAAATATTATTGGATTTTTAAAACTGTAATATAAAGTAATGAAAGTTCAAAAGAAAAAAAAAGAAGAAAAGAAGCATCATTTTTCCCCCTAGTCTTAGACTAGGTAAGGACTTTCTTTTTTTTTTTTTTTATTTTTTTTTGTTTGTTTAAGCTTTTTTTATTTAAACATATAATGTAACCCCAC
>RCUC01095449.1:0-12502 GCA_003697995.1 Taxidea taxus jeffersonii | reverse complement strand
ACACACACACACACACACACACACACACACACACACACACACTTTTTATTCAGTAACTTCATTTCATTAGCTGGTCCAGGGATAACACAGGCATTTACTGATTTATAAAATCTCCTCTTTGGGACTTTACCCTAACTATCTCATTTGTCAATTTCAATAAATTGCTAAAATAGATGAAAGATTAATATGTTTTTTTAAAAAATAATTAATTTTCATTAAACAGAATCTAGAAAATAGAAGGTTAAATATAAACCATTCATAAAAAATATAAACCATTCATAATTTTACCACTCAGAATAATAATTGCTAATGCTTTGGGATCTTTTAATCCAGTCTTTTTTAGCATATGTTTATTTTAAGTAAATTTTGGATTTTACTGTTCCACTTACTTCTATGACTTTCACATGTCTCTAAAGTTTTTCTGAAGGAATAGGTTTTAAGGACTCAACATTACTAATAAAATGGCATTCATTTATTTATGTTACTATTAGAAGTTTAGGTAGCTCCTAAATTATTCACTGTCATATGTAATCCAGTGATGAGCTTTAGGAATGATAAATGCAATAAATGAGATTTACCTATAAATCTAAAAATTCCTTTAAAGGAAATTCCAAGCAGCATTGGGTTAATTGTCACGTCCACTTAAAATAGTAGTGATGCCAGCTATAAACAAGCTTTAAAAGACTATTGTGCCAATTTCTACTCTCACCAGAAAATGCACGAGGGTGCCCTTTGCACTCTATCCTACTGGATTTTAAAAGTTGTCAATCTGATATGAAAAATAAAGAGGGTATAACTTTCTTAACTTTCATTTCATTGCTTATTAATGAAGTTGAACAGTTTTTATTACATATATTGATCATTTGCACTTCCTTTCTATAAATTCACTGTTCTACCCCTTACTCATTTTTCTCTTAATGAATTAGTACATCACTCATGGACGTGAATGGATTGTAGTAAGAGTATCAGCCATTCATTGTTTGCAAAGTGCTCAGCTTGGATAGGAGTCTTCATTGCTTCCACCACTCTCTCCATTCATCTCTCTATGCATTTGCTCTCTGCCCCTATAACACCTAATCTTTCGCATCCTTCAAGGCTCAGTTCCCTGATGCCTTTAACCTTTCTGTCCACAGTGACCTCGCTTGTGTCTGACCTCCAAAGCAATTGTCATCCTCACCTCATCATGTCTTATTTAATTGATTACCTTAGAATATATAGGCCTTCTGAGAGCCATGAGGTAAGAAACCATTTCTCACACTGCACAGACTAAGCACGTTGTCACTAAACAATAGTGACCCTAATCACGAGGCACTCAAACATACTGTAGTGCCAAAAAAAGCGTGCTGATTTTTAAAAGATGTTGTAATTTTTCTCTTATAGAAATATATATTTTTTGAAGAAGGAAAATGTCATCAAATATAAACAACTCTTAGATAATAGAAGTTCGTTATGCATTGAGATGAGATTATTTTATATTACACAGCACAAGCTGACATTATGTCCTGAGATGAACAAGTAAGTAATTATGTATGAAAGCTAGCAATGTGTAAATGGCAATATTTTTGGCAGACATGATATCCAGTAAATGAACATAGTGGATGTGTCAAATTATTTTTATAACTCAGGCATAACATATCATTCCAAATATAACTGTATATGGATCACAGCAATATAACATATTGCTATATCCCAAAATACCAAAATATTGAAAGTTATAAAGTACATAACTAATTAAACATATAATAAAGAATAAAGAAAGCAAATCCAAAGAACTTAGGGTAGTTTATTCCTAGTAATGGAAACCATATGCATGTTTGGTAAACATTTCTAAAACTGAAATATAAATATAACCTAAGGCCATTCATGCATGCAGGAAAAATAAGGATGTTTAGAGAACCTACAAGGTGACCTAGTGGAATCTGTTTTTAGTATCAAATACTTAAACTTGATATATTTTCCTTTTATGGACAAGAATGGAATTTATAGCAGTGAGAAATCTCTGTTTCTTTGCATATTAAGTGCATAGTTCTTAAAGCTTTCCACTAAGTAGTTTAATATTTTAGCTTTGAACTTTAGATCGCATTCTTAATTTTTTTTTATGATGAACATATTTTGCTCCCAAGGCTAGAATAATTGTCTAATTGTCGAGCAAATTAGATGAACTGAAATCACTTAAGCACACAATATTTTGGCTGATAACAATGTAAGAGCAACTCTATTAAAAAAAACAGAAACATTTAACTGCAACACACACAGTAGAAAATATCACTTTATGTTTGCAAATGCTTATGAAACACACAGAATGTGGCACATGCTGATGACCCAAATTCTTTCCACCCTCTGACCTAGGAGAACCATAGAACTGGATACACTAGAGAGAACACAAGAGGACATAAATTCTCAAAAAAATTTTCTGGTTTTATGATGGGAATTATTTTTTTTTTAAGTTACCACATAAGGATTACTTAGAAGAAGAGCTCTCACTTCACTGTATGAAGTCCAAGGCAGCTTGGGACAAGTCTTAAGTGAAGCAAAGTACAGCTGAAACAGCCCTTCTGCCACACCAACCTCTCCCTGGTGCATTAGTGCTGCCTGCATGGAGGCCTCATCAGACTGTGGGCCATTTCCTCCTACTTCTACCTCAAAGCTGTAACTGACTTCAAGACCTAGGCCTCATTTTTCTTCTCTCTCCCCCTTTTTTGGGGGGTATTTTCTAAGATGGCATTATGTTTTCAAAACTCATTTTTCTATTCATATATCAACTAAAAAATTTCCCCAGAACTATTTCATTAAACAATTAGGGGAATTTACAAAGAAAACAAGCCTATTTTATTTCAAAATGTTAAGAGCCAATTCACTTTCTCACACACAATTCAACAGACCGGTAAAGAAGAGGGTAAACTACATCCCAAAGTCTGAGAAGGGATAACAGAATAAAAAGCATCCTGTTTGGAGGGGTTGCCCTTCCGAAACTCCTAGAAATGAAGGGGTGTACAATCACGTGGTTCACGCTTCCTCCATTCCATTCTGCTTAAAGCAAGGGAGTGAAACACCAAAACTGGTCACCCTATTTTAGGGTATCCAGCATCAAGAGATTTAGATTTTTTGGGTTCATTTTGTCAAGAAACAGTGGCGAAGAACCTCTTGCAGTTAGCTGGTGGTTGGGTTTAATTCTGCACACATGGAAGGAGGACATGTGGAGGACGAGGAGAAAGCCGGTGGGAGGGACCTTCCACTCACACCTTGCAAGGGAACGGCTCAGGTGTGCTGGCCTCCCCCATTGCCCACACCCTTTAGTTTGCCTCATTAAGTTTAAGAAAAATCTTGTATTTATCAGCAGGAAAGTTAACTTAGAAACCTGTCTTTCCCTCATTTAGAAGAAATAAAGACAAGACTTTCTGTGTAAGAGTGTAGGTATGAGCATAATGTATACACACAGACATCCATATCCACACTTCTCTTGCCGAACCACTGGACCAGCTGGCTGAAGACGTTATGACGACGTAGCCTGATACCTGAGCACGCATCACCAAAGAACGAGGAATTTTACATAACTACCGTGTTATGACTCTTAAAAGATCTAACAATGATACAAGAAGATTATCTTATATGCATATTCGAATTTTCCAAGTCATCCCAATAGTGTCCTTTATAGTTACTATTTGCTTAAGAATCAATCAAAAGTCATGCACTGCATTTACTGGTCATGTTTCTCTAGAAGAGTCCCTTGAATTTTTTCCTTACCTCACATTGACCTGTTTGAAGAATACAAATCAGCTGTTTTATAAAAACTTCCCAGAACCCGTGTTTTTCTCGAATAGGACATGTATTTGAGGAATTCACTCCATAGTAGTTTGGACCACACATCTCTGAGTTCCATCTTAAAGAGCAGAGGGACTCATGAATATTAATATGTACAATATCACTTGCATCAGGTTACCCTCAAAGTCTGAGAACCGTGCTATCCCTGCGTTTCTCCCAAATAATCTGAACTGGCAGTAATTACACCGATCCACATTCAGTTTAATTCACTGTCAACAAATACATATATTTTATGTTTGCAAATTAAAGTGAAAACTCATTTTTAGGGGTGATGAATGGGAAAGTAATCACAGCTGCGTGCTGTCAGAGGTGAGCGGGTCCCTCGTGCAGGCAGAGGAATCCTGCAGGGACTAGAGTACAGGAAGGGGGAGGAGTGGCGAGCAAGACACGGAAGTTTTTTGAGTAGAAAGGAAGGCCTGCTGGAATTACATGCAGCTTTAATTATATTTTATTAAGATAAGGAGATTGCCTAGGAGAAGGGGAAGAACAGCACAGCTGAGACAGCGTAAAGGAGAAAAATGCTTAAAAAATAGGATGATAAGAGGCTGGTATAAGACAAGAACCTGATACAGCAGACAGGTTCCATAAATTACCAGCAGCATGCTGAATGTCTGGAGTTCAGTGAGAAATCTGCCAATTTCTAATCCTTTCCGAGACAATAAGAGGAGAAGAAATGCAAACGTGAAGAAGGCATTATAGATTTGACTGAAACCAAACCTAAGCATCTTAAAGGGCAGAGCTAGTCTAGATACATACAAGCCTGTGTTTTTCGGTGTGTGTGTGTGTGTGTGTGTGTGCGCGCGCATGCGTGCGTGCATGTGTTTGCCTATAGACCTATTCCTGCATATAAGCATCAAAAAAGCAGAGGTGCTTAATGAATGTTCATTACTCAGTCCTCCGGGCTCAAATTAGATACAAAGTAAGGAGGATATGATAAATTATATCAAATAGCATAGTGGGGCACCTCTTCTTTCAGATATGACTTCAAAATATTTATTGTAAAACAGGCTTGTATAATACCTAAAAATGTGACTCCTCTGTGGAAAAGCAGGATTATTATTATTATATAGAAAATAATCAAGAGAGTATGCAGCTGGGGGAGGGAGAAGGTGAGGTGGTCGGAACTGGGGCTGGTGTGACCTGACCTCTCTTTCAGATGCTGCCTGACCTCTGGGGGTGTGGGGAGGGCTTGCACCCTGTTCCTTCACATAGGTTCTGGCCCAGGTGCCTCAGATCCTCTTGCTTTTCATCCCTACACAACCCAATAATCATTAGTAAATTTGAACAAGTCAGTCCAGCCAGACTAGGTAAATACGTCAACTTAAAGCTTCATTTGTAATTGATTCTGGAATCTGGCCTTTTTAAAGGCTTTCAGGGATTCAGCCCATCTAACTGGGCAGGCAGTGCCATATTCAACAGAGATGATGAGGCAGCAGGCTGTGGGAATGGTGACAGCCACAAGGCCAAGGCACAAAGCACTTGTTTCACTATTCAGAAGACATGACCCCTCAACCCCTCAGGCTACGATCTGTGTAGATGCTCTCCAGTGTTGAACCAGCGCTAAGCAGGTTTTCAAGCCCAAGTAGGTGCTCAGGAAACATCTGTTGAATGATTGATTACTGCAGCTGGTTTATTTTGCTGTAAATCAGGGACTATGTCTTTAATTGAAGAAGACACAACTTCAGTTTAAAATTATGATCCAGGGGTGCCTGGGTGGCTCAGTGGCTTAAGCCTCTGCCTTCGGCTCATGTCATGATATTAGGGTCCTGGGATCAAGCCCTGCATTGGGCTCTCTACTCAGCGGGGAGCCTGCTTCCCCCTCTGCCTCTCTCCCTGCCTCTCTGCCTACTTGTGATCTCTCTCTCTCTCTGTCAAATAAATAAATAAATAAAAATCTTAAAAAAAAATTATGATCCAATTTCTAACCAACAGTGGCAAAAGTTTATCTTTGTGGAATGAACGCACGGATCTCCCTAGTTTGCCATCTAGCCCAACAAAGGAGGGGATCTTCCAGTGGCTATCTAGATACTAAAAATTCCAGAAGCAGAGTGCACACATAGGAGGATGTGGGCAGAGAGTAGGGATGACCTGTTTCCACCCATTAGACTTGGAAGGTTCTCATTCTACCAGACTCCTTAGGGATCTCCTAGAGGCTGGAATTCCTGGAATGAGCTTCCAGCAACTGGTGAAGTAAGTCCTACATGAAGTTTCAATAAGAATGTGTTTGGCAGCCAAATGGCTTGGCTCTATTTTCCTATCATACAGTTAAAGAACATTATCTTGTTCACCAACCATAACAGAAAAGCTAAACTTCATCTTTAATTATGTCTGAACATTTGCCTGTTAGGACTGCTTACATACTGCTCTGTAAGGCTTTTTGTGTGTGGTGTGGAAGAGAAAATGCTGATGTAACTCAGAACTATATTAGTGAAACCACAGGACAGCATGTGGCCTGATTAATCTTATGAACTCAGCATTAACATATTGCTGGAACATAATGCAGATTATAAATTTATGAATGTTCAGTACCTACTCCCAATAAACAGAAAAGCTTACTCCTAAGCAACTTCCTAATTCTGTTTCTCTTAACCTTGTCCTAGGAACAGAAACTGAAGTGCCAAAGTAGGGACTCATGAAATTCCACAAAGTGCTCAAAAGTAACAGTTTTTTTTGTTGTTGTTGGTGGTGGGGTTTTTTTTTTTTTTTCAGTTTTCCTATCCTTTCATTGTAGATGGGTCCTTCCAACAATTTAAGGGTTGGTGACCACATTATAAGTTACATGGAACAGTCAGATGAGTGATTGTCGATGATACCCCACAGATGTTTAGCCTAGTGACACAGTGCCTGCGGCCCACAGATTTTCCATGAAAATATACCCTGGGTAAATAGGAACATTATTACCTAAAATAATAGGTAAGAACCTTGAAGGATCTGCCTTGTTAGATGGAACATTGGCCTAAGCTGATGAGGAAGACCTTGAGTGCAACATTACCTAGGGCCTTGCTATTTACTCAAATAGTTAACAAATAGTGTTGAGCACTTACTGTGGGCACAAAATATTCTAATTTCTCAAAGCAAACCAGAATCCAATATTGTCCTTACCTCAAAGTGCTTGACTGGGCATTCATTTGACTTTCGAGCCAACATACAACTAACATAATCAACCTCTTGAAGGTAATAAAAATTTAGAATTATTAATGGCCCTCCTGTTTGCCTGTTTCCTACACTCAGGTCAGATTTCTGTCCAAGGTTTAATAAGATATACTGAGGGATCTTTTCATCCCACTACACACCTCATGCAATTCCAAATTTCTGAGTGCCCACAGCCATCCCTCAGTGTTCTCTGGGTGACGTCATGGTTTGGGACAGTGGCTTCTACCAAAAATCACAACAGGGGAGGCCAGGAACAGTATGAGAACACGGCAACATTGCACACCATTTAGAAATATCACAGCTGGAGTCCCTCCAACCGACAGAAGTTTCTCCAAACTGCTTTTTGACATAATCTAAATGTCAAATGTGAAAAATAATTTGAAAGCCAACTACTGTGAGAATTTTCCTGTCAACCCCTATACTGGACATTCATCCTAGACAGCTGAACATTCTAGGCAGATATATGCAAACAGGATACTTTCTGAGTTATGGGGGCAACCAGTGTCCTGGGGTGTCCTCCACCTATGGGACTGACATTTCCTGTATCGGCAGAGCACTCTTCTCTTGGGGGATAAACACTGCTCTAGTTTCACTGCCTCAGCACCATCAGAACTCTCAAGAACAGAGGGAGAGAGCTTTATCTGAAAAAAGAGACAGAACCTGACAGCTTTTGCTATGTTTGTGGTAAAGACCTTTGACTGACACAAGTATCTGAATGCAGGCTTACCCACACCCTGTGGGCAGGCCTCACATGTAAGAGGTGTTGGTGCAAGATAATCCCACAAGCCTCCCTGAGCACCAGTGCCGTCTGACCCAAGTAAGCTCAGACTCTGGACGACAGCTAACTCAATGCAAGCAGAGGCTCTGTAATTCTAGATCCTGAAGGTCTTCCCCAGAGTCTGCCACAGTGAGTCAGAGTGTCTCACTGGAAAGGAACATGAGCGAGTAACACGAAATTACTCAAGCTTAGGTAAAGATTCAAAAATGCCCTTTTCACTTTTCCTCATACAATGTCAAGAGTGATTTTATATTTTTCTCTACTGCCCCTCTGTCTCTTCAAAATGGAGAGCTGATGTGGTGCTGGTAGAGCCCCTCACATCAGAACAGTGCTGAGCTTCGGTAAAAGGTGGTCACCCCTTACTGACTTGACACTGATTTCACAGGCGAGGGAGCCACGAAGCAAAACACACTTGTGGCCAGAGATCAGAATTTGCTAATGGAGTCCATCTGAAAGGTCTCTGCTTTTTGGTTTTCCTGGAACACACCAAAAAAAAAAAAAAAAAAGGGAATTCTAAGAGTTGAGAATTTTGACTCCTTTCCACCCTGGCTACCTCCCAGGGCCCCTGGCCAAGTGCAGATAACGGAACAGCGGCTCCTGACAGGTTTCTGTGCAGAAATGTCAGAGTCAAGACGGAACGTGTTCATCGGTGGAGTCCAGTCCTAGGCCGATTGGGATCCTGGATGCCTGACAGATGGCTTTCCCAGGAGATGCCTGCCTCCCGAGATGAAGGATTTATATGTCCCATCCTCCCTGTGCTAACAAGGGCTCACACAGCTCAGATCTGAGGACACAGGGAAACACAACCCAAGTCTTGGTTTGACTAACACGATTGCATCCTGGGAACATGGCATTCCCAAACAGGACTGCACCGAACAACCCAGTATTTCAGAAGCAAGAAAAAGAAAACAGCCCCACAAAAATGTCTTTGAGAAGACTTCTACATTGACTTAGAACACACGGGGCATATCGGACGAAGGTGGCCGTGGCTGCGGCTGTACCATTTCCTGCTCAGGTGGGTTCCAGAAGCCTACTGCCATCACAACAATAAACACGGCCTAATGAAGGAACACCCAATGCAGCCCCAGACCAACTGGCAAGTTCCTACCGGTACAGAGATGGTTTGTATGTTGCTCATGTAGGGTCCTGGTTGCAGGCTTCCTTTATGAAAAAACTTCCATAGACAGAAGTTTCTGGAGAGAGAAACTTACTATTTAAATTTTTCTTACTTTCTGCATGATATCTCTTTGTTCTGAACAATTTTCTCATACTTCTGCCGATGTCAAAACACTGTTGGCTAACGCCCCAGATTTCTCACACTGGTCACCATAGGTTATGACGTTCAAGGTTGCATGCAGCCTTGAAAGCAGAGAAAGTGTCAGAGCAGATGATGGGGACAAGGACAAAAAGACCAGGCGCAGATGTTTTGAGGTTGAATCGGGTATTCTAAACATATTTTCAACTGTGTTGTTTAGACATGTAAAATAAGGGTGGAAGGTTGAAGGTCTGGACCTAAAAGTTGTTGCTTGGTTTCACAAATGGCCTTTTGTAATGATGAGGACTTTTGTAAGGTCTTTTTGTAAGAGTGTGATGTTATACTCTTGTCCTGAAGAGAAGACATTCGACGTCAGTACAAACCAGTTATACCCGATCACTACGATCTGGTGCCTTCTCGGTATGGCGCCCATGAGAATTCAAAAGTTAAGACCTGGTATGTCTGCAACAGTTTAAAACACCCCCAGCACTTCCATAAGACAGGCCAAGATTCAGAGAGTGGGCCACAGACTGAGGGCCTCGCCCATACGTCCTCTGAGTTTGGAAGAGAGTGAGCACAGGACTCTCCCTCTACATCTTGGTGTGCAGCCCCAGTTTCTAACCCCAGAAGCCCTGAGTCCCTTCCTGCCATTCAGCATCTTTAATTAAAGCCGAGGTTGTGAGCTGTCCACTGCTGCTCTCTGTTCTCTGCTCCCCACCTGCTAGACCCCCGTGACAAAATCACCCTGAGTCCTTGCAAGGAGACGCCCAGGGAGGGAGGCTGGCCACCGGCCGCAGGGTGGGGGCGGGGAGAGGGGCTGCTTCTGTTCATTATGTCTGTCCATAACACCCTGGGGGAAGGAAACTTTTTTCATATCATCTGGTCATATTTTTTAAAGGGGTTTGGGAGGTACATGCATTTTGATGACTTCACTTTTATACTGGAGAGCATAAAGCTGGAAAGAAGAATAAAAAGAACATGAAATCAATTTATATGCATTTAGAAGAGAAAATGCAGCTGTATCACTGTATGACTCAATGGCTCTTCTCCCACAATTTTTTATCTTGAAAATTCTCAAGTCTACAGTAAAGGCAAAAGAATAGTACAAGAGACCTCTAACTGTTCTTCACCCAGATCCAGCGCTTGTAAGCATTTGCTTTCTCTTGCTCTCTTTTTCAGTATCTGTGTATATCTACATCTTATATGTGTTTTTCTCCAGAAGCACTTAATAGTTTGGGATATTATTTCTATCCCTAAGTACCACCCCAGCATGTGTCTCCTATGTACCACAACCCTCTTATCACAACTGAGAAAAATAATGATTCCATAATGTCATTTAACATGCAGTCTGTATCCATTCAATATTCCCAATTGTTCCCCAAATGCTTTTTTAGGAAAACCCTGCATCCAGGTTCAAACACTGTTTTTGGTTATGCCTCTTTAGACTCCTTTACAACAGTGCACACTGTTTTTGGTTATGCCTCTTTAGCCTCTACAACAGTGCACCTGCTTTTTTTTTTTTTTCCTTTTAAACAACACTGAGTTTTTGAAGAGTCCAGGTGAGTTATACTGAAGAATGTCTTGCCTTCTAGAGAAATATTTCTGTTTCCAGGATAAACATTTATGTCATAAGGCTACACAGAATCTGAACCCGTCTAATTGCATCACATTAGGAGGCACAAATGGTGATGTTTGCTAAATTTGATGAGTGAGGCATTGACCACCAGATCTTTCCATTGCAGAGCCTCACTTTCCCCTCATGATAAGATAATCAGCAGGTGATAATTTAAGATTGTGTGAGTATTCTGACTCCTAGACTCCCTCTCCCCCAGTGTCTTTAACAAGCACTGATGGTTCTCATCTTCATCAATTCCCATATTGGGTTTTGCAGAAGGTGATCTTTTCCTCTCGCTTCTACATTTACTCAGTGGTATTTGTCTGTAAAGAGAGACTTCTCTTGTCCCCTTCTCTTTATGCCTTTGTAATTATTTCGGTTTTTAAAAGTTTAGCAAAGATGCATGACATATAAAACATTCAGAGTGTTATAACCAATTACTGCCATCATTTTTTTGGATACTCAAACTTTCCTAAATTTGGCCCTTGGTAGCCCTTTCAAGCTGGCTCTGGGGCCCTTTTAAAATCATCCCATTACTTGTTGAATACAACCATGCTTTCTGGCATAAAATGCTGATTTTTTCCTGACCTAGACATGGAAGTAGTCATTTCTCTAAGAAACCTTAGTTTTTTTTATTGGGGAACAGCAATTAGAAATCAAGATCTTGGTGTTATGGATGCCCATTGCAACCGGGGTTTCATTGTGTCTAGCTCATTTGAGTAAACAGAACTTAGGATATGTTTTTATATGTTTTACATATTATATATATTTAAATTATGATATCATACTAATATGACATCATACTAATATGACATCATACTAATATTTCCAACTCAAATTTAACATTACAGAGATTTTCTTTTCTTCTTAAGTGTTTGCCTCTTTTTTCTCTCAGTGAACATTTTGATCCTAATTTTATTCATATATTGCCTTCTTTGCCTAATCCTACTGCATATAGAAATTTTTAGAACAACATTACCAGAATTACTCTGAAAAATAAATTTGCTACAAAAGTATAAGATTTTATTTTAGATCTTTTCGTCTTTTGACTATATACTACTAAGAATATATAGTCAAGGCTGTGTTCAAACTTACTTGAATTCATTTTTTCCTCTGGGTGGTAAAATTAGTAATTTGATATATACTTAGATCATATGTTTCCATCTGCATTCAGTCTCAGGGCTAGCTTGCTTCATATTTTTAATTAGTTTATTTTTTTGGAGTATGTAAAACATTTACATGATTTAAAAATCAAAACTGTATACAAATTATATTCCAAAAAGTCTCTTGGTCATTATCTTTTTTACCCTCTACTCCACTGCCATTTATCTATTCACACAGGTAATCATTATCAGGTGTTTCAGGCTTATCCTTCTCAGATTCTCTCTTTAAGAAAAATGTGTGTGTGTTGTGCTAAGAGACAAACATACACATATATTTACTTACTCCCCTTTCTTTCTACTCAGAAGGTATCACTCCATATATAATCACTTGAGCCTTATATGTCACTGGCCTTTTCAAAATGGTGGCCTTCCAACCCTACCATCCCTTACTCAATTATTGGCTGGCATCCTTCTATAAAGATGAGATTTTCTTCTGCTTGTCTCCTTCTCTGGAAATCATCCCATGGTCCTTCTGTTCAGAGACATGGTTTTCCATTGTTTTGATAGTTGTGTAGTACTGTAGTATGTGTACCATAGTTTTTCACAGCTTTTCAACAAGATGGGCCATTCAGATGCACCAGGAGCATCTTTTCTACAAGCATTGTTGCTGCATAACTAATATTTTTAAATTTTATTATTAATTTTTTAAACTTTACTTTTCCCATGTTCCAAGATTCATTGTTTATGCATCACACCCAGTGCTCCATGCAATATGT
>RCUC01095445.1:0-10520 GCA_003697995.1 Taxidea taxus jeffersonii | reverse complement strand
TGTTGCCTGGTGTTCTGTGCAGGGCACACTCCTGTGCCAGCGATCACTTACTTCCTCTCTGGGGCTGCTGTCAAGAGTTGCTGGGAGGCTGAGAGGTGACTTCAGTTTGGAACGTGTGATTGGTATATTAGCTAAGAGTGATGTCCAGAGCTTTTGCTTTGGTTTCTTTTTGTCTGTATTTTAAAGAAGGAAGATTCCAGAACTATAGCTTGAATGACCATATATATACTGAACATTCATCTTGGTGATAGAGGATGCATTGCAGGTGTCTCCTGGTTAGCACTGATGTAGGAAGTATCAGAACACATGCCTTGTGATCACTTCTTCCCACTCTTCCTCTTGGTCTCTGCTACCTCTCGCTCCCATAAGTGTGGGGAAGGCACAGTCTGGTGTCTTACACCCTAGGTCTTGGACTAGAAATATCTGAATTCATGTCCCTCTTCTGCCACTTAACCAGTGGTATAACCTTGAGCTAGTGACCTAACCTCCTTGGGTCCTAGTGTCCTCTTCTATAAAACGGACTACTGTATTGATGGAGTGTTGATCTGTGGTGGTGCCATGCCCAACGGGCTTAGTACAGATCTCAGCACGTCACTATTATTTAGTCAAAGCCACAGGGCTTGTTGAGAATGATCTAATCCCAATTTGTCCTCTGGATGAGCTTCTGAATGGCTGTGCTTACTCACTTTCCATGCTCAAATCACAAGCCCTTGATTTGTCCGGTTACCCAGCGACACACGGCTATACCTCTGTTCTAGGTTTTATGTTATAATGTGGTGGTCAAAGAGATGGGTTCTGATTTCTCCTGATTGACTTTCTACCTGGATGATCTTAGGAAAGTTATTTCATTTCCTTTAGTCTTTTTTTTTTTTTTCTCCAGCTGCAAAATGCTGGTCTGACCCCACCCTGCGGTGGCATTAGGAGATCTGAGGTGCATCTCGGGTCCTTAGGGCAATGCCCGCTCCTGAAATCAGAGAGCTGCATGTGGTCGAGGAGGTGAGCTAAATTCCAGAGCCAGAATCTGGGCCTGACAAGGACTGGCCGTTGTCTGGAAATATGGCAGATAAAACATTAAGAGTGAGGGACAACGAAGGAAAGTGAAGCACAAGGGGTACGTTCTAGAGGTGTGGAAAAAGTTCCAACACAAAGAAAAAGATTCTAAATGTCTAGGCTGCTGAAATGTGGTGGAAAGACTGTGTCCTGAAAAAGACTTGGGAGAATTATTGGTCCCCATGAGGCGACCCAGAGACATGGGCTTTAGAAGCATCAAAAGCGCTTCTGCATAGGAAGCCGTAAAGAGTAGTTTTCCCACTGAAAGGCATGAGGTTGGAGAGAGGGCAACTTTCCCAGGAGGCAGGGTCTCCAAACCTAAGCAGTGCCACAAGACAGGCCAACTCACCAATAACTGTAGTTGTAGCCCAGCACTTGGACTTGCTTTCCACAACTCTGTAGAGAAGTCATTGCTAGATCAGGCCTCACCCAGATGAAGACCTGGAGGCTTCCAGCCCAAGAATCAAGAGGACAAGGGGATCAGGGGGGGCGTTAATGAGTTGGATAGGGAAGAAAGATGCCTCAAGTAAGGCAGGTGATGAAAATACCATTGCTGGCTTTACCATTTTCCACCATTTCCCTTCGATGGGGAGCACACACCATAATTAGCCTCTGCCTTCTCCCCATTGGAGCCTTCTCCCCACTGAGCTTGAGTTCATGTAGACTGGAGGCTCCAGGCTACATTGTGGACCAACCAGCATGATGGGGAGGCTAAAGCCAAAGTATTTCCATCCACTCTTCTCTCTCAGATACCACTGAGTCTCGGCCATGGTCTTAGGCATGGAGATCCCAATGTGGATTGCTACAGATGAGCTCTGGAAACACCACTTGGCCAGAAATAACGTACCTGGGCTGGAACTAGATTGTTTTCCAAATCATGCATGTGTGTAGCTGATCAGCACTTGCCATCTCAGTGCATGTCAACCCCTTCTTATTGCAAACACACACTACTCTCGGCCCAAGAGTAGTTCTCGCAGCTGCTAGGAACTCCAGGAGCATCAGCTAAAAACAGATGAACACCTCAGCCTCCCTCCCTCTCAGCTGGAGCAATGCTGAGATCTGTGTCTACACTGCCTGCCAGCACTCCCCAGGGGGACTGAGCCTCAGTGGTCTTGCTGCAAAACCCAGCTCAATACATCCCCTTCACTGACTGCCTTCCCACAGGGGCCTCATTTCCATACCCAGCCAGTGCTTCCTGGGATCACGGCCCACATCTTTCTGCTCCCCACCACAGGCTGGGGGGCCTGAACAACAGGGTTTGTTGCCTCATGGTTCTGGAGGCAGGAGATCTGAGATTAAGCAAACAGAAGGTCAGCCCCTTCTGAGGGCTGTGAGGGAAGACTATCTTCCAGGCCTCTCTCCCAGTTCTGGGAGTTTGTTGGCCGTCTCTGGCGTTCTTTGGCTTGTAGATCCATTACCTCGATTTCTGCTTTGACATTCATGTGCGGTGTTCCTTGTGTGCATGTGTGTCTGTCTCTAGATCCTCTGTTCTTATCAAGTCACCAGTCATATGGGATTAGACCCACACTATGAGCTCATTTTAACTTGATTATCTCTGTGAAGACATTAGACCAAGTCAGGTCCCATTCCGAGGTACTAGGGGTTAGCAATTCAACATATGATTTTTGGGGAACACAATGCAACCCATATTCTATCCATAAATGGTCTGTGTTCAAGTCCTCGAATCAGGGTCTATTTTCAGTGTAACCCAAATTGAGACAGTAGGTAAAAGGCTAGAAGGCTAGTGATACAGATACAGATGTAGATATAGATAGATGTGCTTTTGGACTCTTATTTAATAGTGAAAAGTGGGGCATGTGAGATCTCTGGTGTAGAACAGATTCAAATTTTGAGGTCCTGCAGGAATCTCATACACTCTGGGAGAACGGACCCAAGCTGCACCGACTGAAGAATCTGATTCCCCCAGATTATCAGGTAAATTGCACCTACCACCAACTGAGCAGAATAAAACTATCAGGAAAGATGATTTTTGAACTTTGAGAATGAAGTCTTTAATCCCTTTAAACTTCAATTTGGA
Organism: Taxidea taxus jeffersonii; assembly: GCA_003697995.1. Lineage (NCBI taxonomy): Eukaryota > Metazoa > Chordata > Mammalia > Carnivora > Mustelidae > Taxidea > Taxidea taxus. Next base: position 7,432 of record RCUC01095445.1, on the reverse strand, counting down.
AAACTTGAGATGGGAGCCAGACTAGGAAATGGATTTCCATCCCAGTGCACAACACGGCTTCGGAGTGACTTGATATGCTGCTCTTACTCTTTAAAAACTTCTGGGAACAGAAGCTGAACTGCCCACCAGTGCTCCCAAGGCAATGTCGAGGCTCGGGATTGGTGTTGAGGGGGTGGCTGGCCTGGTTGGTTTTGTCTGGTCTGATGGAGCTGATTTTGTCTTTGAAGAGGCACCCACAGACCTGGTGGGCCATGGACATAATGTTCTAACCCAACAAATTAAGGGAGACACAAACTGGAGAGTTGTTTGGTGGAGAGTAGGATCGTGGCACCTCCTTGCCAGCAGGCTCTGAACTTGCAGAGGGAATGAGAGGTGAGCTCACTCCAGAAAGCCTCAAGTCCGGGCACTGAGGTCAGAGAGCAGAGTAGAGACCGGATCTGTAGCTCTCTCTAGGCTCATGTTGGGGCTTTGGGAGGACGCAAGGCTATCGAATGCCGAAGCTCAGAACGAGGAGGTCAGTGCAGATGTTTGAAGAATTAAGACTTTTAATAGACATAACCAAAGAAGTAGACACATGGTACGCTGGACCAGAAGCCTCGCCACCTTATAACATTGGAGGATTTTAGGAAGAAAAATTCTTGACTTCCTTCCTTTGACAGTCATCTTAAAGACGGTGGTGAAAGTCTCAAGACCAACTGTAACTTATTTTAATTAAAATCATGAATTTAGTTTTATTTTTGAGAGGAGGGGGGCAGGTGACCCCAAAGAAACTACAAGGTAAGGATCACTGTTCCAGTGGATTTTGACATCATTTTCCTTAAGGGGTGTGTATCCTATAAAAAAGGTTTCCACCGGAAACCTTCGCAAGTCAAAGTTTGAGAGTTGCTTTGTGCTCATACCATGCACCATGAAACCTGCCAAGGACCTCTGCTCTATTAAGATCCAGAAAGAAAAATGATGCTTTGCAGTTAGCAAAGGAGTCAAGGTGACCAGATTCTTTCTGTTTTACAACCTTCAATTTACCTAAGTTGAGCAAAATCTTATGATTTCTTGAGTGGGGGGCGGTGCTTACTTAAAAAAAGCTTTTTTTTTTTTTTTTTTAATTTGAAGGACAGCTGAAGGCCTGGGAACTCTTATAGCTGGACTGCAGGAAGGGGGAGCAACCCTACTGTAAAATTAGTCAGAGAAATAGAGCATTTTGATAACCGGAAGACGGCAGAATGTAATTAGAATTCTAACAAGGGCGGAACAACACATAGGTCATAGGAATAAACAATGCCTTTCAAAGCCTTTGCCTCCCCCTGGGAGGCTCACCAGAAACGAATCACTGGGGATTAGCTTCTGGAATTGAGAAGACAAGTTCTCCCCCGTTAGTGACATCCTGCCTTATCTTCCCATTCCAGTCGATACCATAATCACACTTCATCAGAGCCCTGGAGAGTAGGCCAAGAGGCTAGCAGCCTCCTGTCCAATGGCAACTCTGCCTTGCTATTTCAGAGGACTGTGGGGCTCCCGTTAGGATGATTTCCATTCGCACGTGGGACGGGTTGCTCCTGATTTATTCCATTCATTTTGCAAAGCTTCACCCTTTATCTCTGGATGTGTCTTATGTCTTATCTTCCGAGAGAGCCCTATGGCCCACAGAGGTAGCCTGCTGGCTGAAACTTAATTAGGCAAGCTTTTGAAGTTTCTGTGGCCCCCTGGCCGTCAGCCACTATCTCACCATGCAGAAATCCCTCAGGGAGCGCTGGGGCCCAATCGGGAGGGGCAAGAGATTTATTTTTGATCTGCGAGACAAAACAATACACAGCACAACCTATCTTTTACCCTAAGCCCTGGGAAGGCCGGATCACCTCTGGCAAAACCAAAACATTTCAGGGTTGCAAGGGATCTTAAAGGTTATATAATTCAAGGGTTTGGGGTGCTGGTAGAAGGAAAGAGAGAAGGGGACCAGAGAGAGACTTGGCTGATGGGCCATGTTCACCCTAGTTACCCAGATATCTCAACAGCTCTCTGATTCCTCAAAGGGGACCCAGGGGAAAGGAAAACAAAGGTGTTCCCAGTGGAAGGGAAATCTACAGAAGTCCCAAGCGCCCGGAAAGCAGGTGTCTGTTCACCCTGGTTGTTGCTGTAGTGCTGAGCTGCCACAAGGTGGCAATGAGCAAGACCGCTTGCAATTCAATTTTTAATTTTTTTTAGATTAAACTACAATTTTAGGTGCCGATACCTATGAAATCAGGTCAACAAGGATTTCATGATGTCCTACCAAGAAACTCTGGGCTCCCAGTGATAATCACAGAAAGAGCCTTCTTTCCTCTTCAGCACACAATAAACAAAAGTCCAGGCCTGGCTCACCTCCAAGGGTCGGCTGCCTGATTGAAGAGCCTGTGGGTTCTCTGGGGCTTCTGGTCCTTTCCCGTGTGGGTCACTCCCACTGGGCCCGCTCTGCTCCACCTAGCGGAGCCTCTGAGGGTCTGGTGCAGAGTACGCAGACCTACTATATGGGGAGGGTTAGCTATGACATCCGACAGACTGCGGCGAGGGTGCAGTGAGCTCCTCCTAGGAGTTTCTATTCCTGAAATTAAGAAGCCTTGCTTGTTTCCCAAGTGTTACAGCGAGAGCTTTGGTGGACCCATAGTGGTTTCTGTTCACTGGCATATCTGCTATTTGGTCAGCCTGGCTGAGTCAAAATGAAATGGTCAAAAGAAATGGTCAAAATGGAAGCATACCACCGCAGCAACAACGGAAATAACCTCCTACCTCCTCTTTATACCACAGGTTGTAGCTTTGAAGTGGCTTTCCTACTCGTCCTCTCCCGACCCTCAGAACTACTTGACGAGGCAGGCAGAGGCAGGTGTTATCAGAAGCTCGGCTGGCTCATGGAGTGCCTCTGAATGAATGGGACAAAGATGCCCCTTCCTCTGGGAGCGGAGGCAACGCCTAGCACAGCTGGACATCAGCTCCCACTTGCCCTTCAGCCAGATCCTCTTGTGAAGGGCACAACATGCCCAACCATCCATGACAGCCCTGGGTGTTAGCTCCATTTTTCAGGTGAGAAAATTAAAGGTCAGAGAGTCTAACTGACTTGTGCAAGGTCACATATCTTGTAGATCTTCTACTTACCATGCCAGTGTTCCCTTTACCACATACATCTCTCCTCCCAACTCACTGTCTAGCTTCGTGTCAACAAATAGTCCTGTTTGTTGCTGTTGTTAAAATACATTTAATATGAGCATTTCATCTTTCCTCTCCTATCCTCACCCAAAGTTCCTACTTGCTGAGTCTAATAAACACCCATATCAAAAGACAGGCTTATAGGATTTTGACTCAGTATGTAAAATTCCACCACAAAATTTAATCCTTTGAGAATTTTAAGGCTGCAGCTGCCAACAATTAATTTGTGTGAAAATCCAAATGCATCTGGGAGAAAGTTCCATGAAGTCCCTGCTTTCCAAACTATTCCTTAGAACACTAGTCCTCTCTGATGAGGGGCATCTAAATCGCCCGGAGCACAGGTTCAAACACGGACCTCTGGGCTTCACCCCCAGGGTTCCTGATTTGGTATGTTTGGGGTTGGGCCTCAGAGAAGTTGCAAATTTGCATTTCTACCAAGTTCCCAGATGAGAATTCTGCTGTAACTTTCAGAACCACACACTGGAGGTAAGGGTCCAGAAGATGCTAATGGGAGTTCAACATGGCTTTAGTTTACATAAATGTAAATATTTATTTGTGTTCTCATGAAAAGTTAATTCAGAAAAGATAGTTTGAAAAACCCCATCACAAGCCATTAGAAGCCAACACGGCCATCTGGATTTAATTTATTAATTTATCCTCTAGTCATTTAAACAAACATTAATTAAGTGTTGAAAGTGTTCCAGGGTCCTGTTCAAGTCCCTGGGGATTCAAGGGCCTGATTCTTGTTCTCTGAGATCTCTCAATCTATCAAGGGCACAGAGAAGCCAACGGACCCTTACAGCCCAATGGGTTACACACTTTGCCTGAGGAAGATGGATGCTTGGGCTCTGGGAGCTGGGGGGCCGTGGGTAATTTGGCCGGCCAACACAAGAAAGAGGAAGGTGGAGACCAGCCCTTAAGAACCTTGTTTGAACTACTCTTTGCCTCAAAGGTAACACCTTTTATACTATTAGAGTCCTAGACCTGGGGCCCCCCACTTTACAGGTATGGGAGACCCAGGAACGCACCGAACATCAGTATAGACCAGGGCCCACTCATGGATGCACGACTCATGTAGTCCCACAGTTCCAGCAGGAGGGCTCCAGGCTTGGTTTAATGCTCTGCTGCCGCCATCTTGAAATTCTTAGTAATGTTTGAACCCGGGGCCCTACATTTTCACTTCGCCCTGGGGCCTGCAAAATCACGTAGCCCATTGTGATAGGGACGAAACGAGTCATTCCACGAAATCTTTTCAGCACCTACTCAGTATCTGACACGAATCATACCTCAGAGGGGTCTGGGTCTGATAGGACGCGGTGCCTGCCAGAGGAGATATTAACCGAATGCAGAAGACAGACGCGTGAACAGGGATTGGCAATCCCGTGTGGGAAGTGAGGAAAAAGCAGAACATGCCCAGTGTGGTTCATGCCCATGGGAGAGACCTTCTCTCTGCCAAAGCCATCTCAGGCTGTCAGTAGAAAGTTCTGCCTCTCCTCTCAGAGCTGTGGAGGACCGGAGTCCCCACCCAGGTAATTTACTGTGGGAGGAGTGGGGGAGTCTCCAGTCACACAGCACATCATCCTCATGCCAAGTTTGGCTTCCGTCAAGGTAATGTCATTAACGTGCATATTTTCCAGAGGCATGTCGGACAAGCCAGGTAGTCCTGACGTTGTAACAGATTTATTTTTAAGTGAAAAGTCAACTTCCTGTCCTGACCCTTGAATTGTATTCGGTGTCTCCGGCCATTTGAATGTAAGTCAACAAATACCTACCTCTAATCGGCTGACTTGAACTTCAGGTTACGTGTTTCCTGCAAAGAGTGGTCCACAGATCACTTGCACAAGAATCACCCAGGATCACATCCCACATCCCCACATGTCCTGGAGCCTGGCTCCTTCACCCCACAGGGCCACAACATTTGCTGCTTCCATTCATCTTATTTTTCCCCTCTTCATCGTGTACTCTCCCCTGCCTTCCGTGTACCTGGGTCCTTCGCTTCCTTCCAAAAGGCCTTCCTTGTCCTCATTCTCCAGATTCAGTTCCCACGCCAGCTTCCTTGTTCTCCATCACGGCACTCCCTTCTTCCCAGCACCCACTACGCTCTCTTCTCACGTGTCTGGTCAGTATCTGTGTCCTGAAGCGAATATCAGCTGCCCAAGGGCAGAGATTCTTGCCTTCCCTGGTCACTGCCGCAGCCCCAGCACCTAACACCAAGTGTGGCCAAAAGCAGGCTCTCTGATTATTTGATGAATGATGGATGAGTGTGGCTGGGTAGGCAGCAGATTAGGTACGTATCCCAGAGGGAAGAGATGAACATGTATTGAGCACTTTTTGTGTGCCTAAACTCTTCGAGGTGCTGGGGGCCCAGTGGTGAACTAGAGAGAGAAAGATCTCCATCCCCGTGGAGCTGGTGTTGTAGAGGACAGATAGAAAACAGCAGGGCTGATAAACAAGGGAATTATGCAAACTGCCAGAGGCAAGAAAACCATGGATATGAGAAAGCAGTGTAAGGCCAGGGAGATGGGGAGTACATGTGGGTGGGGTGGATGTAGGCACGTACTGTGCATCCGGGAAGGACCCTCCAGACCGAAGGGACAGAGCGGAGAGCAGGACTGAGCCTGGAGCTTTTGAGGGACCAACAGTAAGAGATCAGAGCAGCTGGAATGGGACGGGTGTGGGGGGCGGGGGACAGGAAAACAGGTCGAATGCACTGGACCTTGTAAGTCTGCACTGCCCAATCTCGTAGCCGCCAGGGACACGTGACTGTTTAAATTTAAATATTATGCTGAGAGAAATAAGTCAGGCAGAGAAAGATAATTATCATTCGGCTCTACTTATATGTGGAACATAAGGACTAGCATGGGGGACATTAGGAGAAGGAAGGGAAAAATGAAGGGGGGTGGATCAGAGGAGGAGACGAACCATGAGAGACTATGGACTCCGGGAAACAAACTGAGGGTTTCAGAGGGGAGGGGAGTGGGTGGTGGTGGCGATGGGTATTAAGGAAGGCACATATTGCACGGAGCACTGGGTGTTATACACAAACAATGAATCACAGAACGCTACATCAAAAAACTAATATAATTAACATAATTTAAAAATAATAAAAATAAAAAATAAAATGAAAGCAGGCAATTAAAAATTAATTTTAATTAATTAAAATGAAATAAACTTTAAAATGTATTTTCTCAGTCTCACTAGCCATATTTCAAGTGTTTGAAAGCCACATGTGGCCAGTGGCTACCATATTGGACCTTATGGATAAGGAACACTCCCATCACCCCAGAAAGTTGTGAGTGGCCGGTTGTTGACTGTAGCTTTTATTCTGAGGGGAGGGACAGCCATGCAGGCTTCGCACAGAGGAGCGGCGTTTTGGCTACGGTGTTGAGGATGGAGTCTGGGTGGATAAAGACAGGAAGCTCAGTTAGGAGGCTGCTGTGGTGATCCAGGCAAGAATGAATGATGGTGGCTCAGATCAGGGCTGTAGCAGAGGACGTAGTGAGAAGTGGTTGGAGATTCAATATTTTGGTTGCAGAGTGAACGAAACTTCCTGAGAGATTGGATATGTGGTATGAAAAGAAGAGTGAGGGGTCCAGGGCCATCCCAAGGCATGCAGAGCCAGAAGGATGAGGGTACCGTATCCTGAGATGGGGAAGGCTGTGGGACAGCAGGCTGAGGTATGGAGGGAAATCAGGAGCTTAGTTCTGGATGTTTGGGGTTGTGATATCTATCAGACACCTAAATTGGGTGTATGGAATTCAGGAGAAGGTTCTGGACTAGATATATACATTCACTCAGAGTATGGATGACAATGGAGTCCCAGGACGGGGTGAGTTACCAACAGCATGGATGTGGGAGACCCAGTAGAAGGTGGCAGAGAGCTTGCTAGCACTAAGAGCTTACACAGGCTACCAGCAGGTGCTAGAGGAAGCTTCATGGTGAGGAACCTTCTACTTGATTCTACCACCCATCAAGAAATGTGGAAGGTTTTCAGCAAGCACATCACGAACCAAACCCGACTCCTATTACAATTTCTTATTCATGGGCCACCCGGGTGGCTCAGTGGGTTCAGCCTCTGCCTTTGGCTCAGGTCATGATCTCAGGGTCCTGGGACCAAGCCCAGCATTAGGCTCTTTGCTCAGCGGGGAGCCTGCTTCTCCCTCTCCCTCTGCCTTCCTCTCTCTCTCTCTCTCTGTCTCTCATGAATAAATAAATAAAATCTTTAAAACAAAAACCCCCACAATTTCTCACTCATTTC
>RCUC01095444.1:0-11847 GCA_003697995.1 Taxidea taxus jeffersonii | reverse complement strand
AAAAAATATAAAGTGTACAGTTTGGTACTTAGTATTTTCACAAGATTGTTGATCTATCACTGCTGTTTAACCGCAGAACATTTTTGTCTTCCCAGCAAGAAACCTGTCACTCCTTATTCTCCTTCTCTGTCCCTTCCCCAGCCATCACTAATCTGCTTTTGGTCTCAGGGGTTTGCCTCTTCTGGACATTTCCTATCAATGGAATCATCTAGCATGTGGCTTTTTGTGCCTGACTTCTTTCACTTAGCATAATATTTCTTTTTTTTTTTTTTTTAAGATTTTATTTTTGTGAGAGAGAGTGTGCATGAGCAAGTGCACGAGCAGGGAGGAGGGGCAGAGGAAGAAGCAGACTCCCCACTGAGCAGGGAGCCCAGTGTGGGAGTCCATGTGGGAATCGATCCTAGGACCCTGTGGGATCGTGACCTGAGCTGAAGGCAGATGCTTAACCAACCGAGCCATCCAGGCACCCTCACTTAGCATAATATTTTTAAGGTTCATTTGGTAGCATGCTTTATTCCTTTTTATTGGTGAATGATATTTCATTTGATCATTAAATGTATGTACCACTTTTGGTTGATCCACTTACTAGCTTTATTTCTGCTTTTTGCCTGTCATGAATAAATGCTGCTATGAACTTTGGTGTGAACCTATGTTTTTAATTTTCTTGGGTCCTAGGAGTGGATCTTTCTGTTTTCAGGGTAGTAATACTATCTTTGGTAACCCTGTTAAGAGCTGAGTTTTTAACTTCAGATACTTTGTGCCACTGTATTCACATGGCCACCAAGGATTTGGACACTTAAAAGATTTATCCAGCATTTATTGAACACTTATGTGTTGGTCTCTGTTCTAGCCATTTAGGATATATCAGTGAACAGAACAGAATGTCCTGGCCCTCTGGAATCTTAAATTTTAAGGTGGGGGGGGCAATCAGAGAGGAATAAACATAATAAGCAATCTAGTTTATTAAGTGGCAAAGTATGGAAATAAGGGGAGAACTGGGTAAGGAGGGTGGGAATGTGTGGGGGTTGGAACAGGTTATAGTGTTAAATAACGTGGTCAGGTAGGTATATTGAGAAGACATTTGTGGAAATACTTGACTGAAGGATGTGAAGGAGTTAGTCATGTGGCTTAAAAGGCAGCTGAACGTGTTCAATGAACTGCACAGAGGTCAAGGTAGCTGGAGTAGAGTAAGGAAAGAAGAGAATGGGAGAGGATGGGTCAGACAGATAAAGGGGATGCAGGTTGGGGGCAAAGCAGATCAGATCACCTAGGACCTTGACGGCCTTTGTTAAGGATTGTAGTTTTTACTCTGATAGGAATAGAGTTACTCTGATAGAAACTGTGTGTTTTGAGCAGAGGAGTTGTGCAGTCTGATTACAGAGTGGCAGAGTTTCATTATATTTTTAAGGGATCACTGACAGCTGTGTTAGAAACAAACTGAAGGCAAGTTGAAGATAGAATAGAAGCTGACCAGTTAGGAAGCTATTTTAATAAATGATGATAGTGGGATATTGGCCATCACAGTGAAGACTCCTCTTGCCTTCCTTTGGTGTCACAGAACAAAGATGTTTCTACATTCATGGAAATTATGATTAAGTATTCTGTATGACACTCATAGTAAGCAGTGGAAGCCATAGTCCTATTCATCCTTTTGATATATAAATGTTATAGGTTATAGAAGGTATGGATTTTGATAAGCCTCTAAAGAAAGTGTGTTAGTCTTGTCTTTTTTTCTTTTCAGTTGGGTGGCCTTTACACCTAATGGGCATTGAACAAAGCAAGCTATAACCAGGTTTTGTTCCCAAGATAACTAAAATATTTTCATTTGCTTACCTTACATCAAAATAAGACTGTATACATATTTGTTATCTCTTAAACTTCTGGTCGGTGTGTTTAATTTTAAAAGAGAACTTTTGTTTAAAAATTACTACATTTCTGTTGACAGAAGTATTGGAAATTCTGGCATTCCAAGTTTTCCATGGAAGATAATGTGTTTCTAGAAATCTGATCATTTTCATACTAAGATTCAAGATAGCATACAGGTTTGGGGAGGAAAAAAATGAGATTATAAAAGTATAAAGAAAAAAGGCAAAAAAGTATAAAAGGCAGATCTATTGGGGTCAGTTTACAGAGACAGAAAAACTAGACATCTTGTTTAACTTGCTGTGCTAATGGTCATATTTTGGCTGGTTAATAGAAGCAAGGGACAAAATAAAGACAAGAAAAAGGGAAAGTTTTAAAATGACATGTATCTTACTTTGAGTGTGGTTCCCAGTATTCCTTAATCAGTATTTGTTCATACTCTATTCAGAAATTCCATGTATGGACTTCAGAATTGCTATGAATCTCTCCTCTCCCCAGAGTTATGTGCAAAATTTCATGTACCCATATGCTTTCTTGGGAAGATAAACCATAGCGTTCATCAGCTTCTCAGTAGAACCTGTAATACAAATATTAAGAAATACAGCTTTGTGGTAGTAACCTGTTAGCTGGTAATCTAACCTGTTAACCTGTTAGCTGGTAATCGTTTTGATGGGAATAGTTGTTTGTGTGTCTTTCTGATCTTATCCTTAAACAGGTAATCAACTGGTTAGTACTTATTTTATTTTCTATTTTATTTTAGATCACTGTACAATCAGAAAAGGGTTTTTATTTTTGAAATGTTAGCATTTATATGAAATGTGTATATATATACATATATATATAGCTTACAATATTTGACTTTTTGAATTTCTGGAAAGAATTTGGATTTCTTTCAGTTATAAATAAATAGCTTTTGATTCATGGAAACATTTCATAAGATAATTTTAAAAAGTTGCTCTAAAAATCTGGAAGTGTAGTTTTTAGCATGCTGGCTTTACTTATGAAACTATTTATTGGGGTGCCTGGGTGGCTCAGTGAATTAAAGCCTGTGCCTTCGGCTCAGGTCATGATCCCCATGATCCCAGGGTCCTGAGGTCAAGCCCTGCATTGGGTTCTCTGCTCAGTGGGGAGCCTGCTTCCCTTTCTATCTCTGCCTGCCTCTCTGCCTACTTGTGATCTCTGTCTGTCAGATAAATAAATTAAAAAAAAATCTTAAAAAAACCCTATTTATTATAAAAGTTAATGTATGTTTGCTCTTACTTATTCCACATTCAGTTATTTGCCAAATGGGGTCATCCAAAGCAAGGATAATATCTAACTGAATATCCAGATGTACTCAGCTTTAGGATAAATTAGAGATTATATTATTCTTGTTGGTGTGAGTGTCTCTCCAATGTTAAGTGGGGTTGGCAGTCACTTGGTACAGAGGCTGATTCTCTGGACCATTATGATGTGTGAGGAAGAAAATCTTACAGAAGATAGTGTTTATCACTTTTTTCCCCACGTTTTAAAAAAGATTTTATGTATTTATTTGAGAGAGAGTGGGTGAGAGAGCAGGAGCTGGGGGACAGGAAGTGGGAGAGGGAGAAGCAGACTCTCTGTTGAGCAGGGAGCCAGATGCAGGACTTGATCCCAGGATCCTTGGATCATGACCTGAGCCAAAAGCAGAGGCTTTACCCACTGAGCCACCCAGGCGCCCCATATCACTTTTTTTTTTTTTTTTTAAGTATTTTGGGATAATTTCTTTTTTTTTTTTTTAAGGTTTTATTTATTCATTTGACAGACAGAGATCACAAGCAGGCAGAGAAGCAGACAGAAAGAGAGGAGGAAGCAGGCTCCCTGCTGAGCAGAGAGCCCGATGTGGGGCTCGATCCCAGGACCCTGAGATCATGACCTGAGCTGAAGGCAGAGGCTTAACCCACTGAGCCACGCAGGCGCCCCCCCATATCACTTTCTTTTTTTTTTTTTTTAAGATTTTATTTATTTATTTGACACAGAGATCACAAGTAGGTGGAGAGGCAGGCAGAGAGAGGGGGTGGGGAAGCATGCTCCCCACTGAGCAGAGAACCTGATGCGGGACTCGATTCCAGGACCCCGAGATCATGACCTGAGCCGAAGGCAGAGGCTTAACCCTCTGAGCCACCCAGGCGTCCCCCCATATCACTTTCAAGTGATAAATTTAGCTATAATTAAGAGAATAATAATTCTGTGATAGCTTTATGCTATTCAAGTGTGTCAGATTATATGTAGTATATCTTGGGTGGTGGTATGGGTACTTTATATAGACATATTAAAGCCATTTTCTTCTAATTTACAGATAGATTTTTGGCATTGTGACTTAGCTTTAGTATATTTGAAGTTCTTTGTCTAGGCTTTGCCAAGGAACAGGTTGCTGTTTTCCTAATTTGATAATTTTGCTGGGCATAATCATTTATGAGAGCATAATCATACATACCTGTTGAATAAGTTTTTTGAAAATTAATTTTTAATCATTTACTTTAATAGCAGAAATGAAGATTATAAACTACAAAACTTTGAGCAAATGGTATTTAAAGAAAAGATTCACTTTATACCTGTAGTAAAAAGTTATACTTAAATATGACTGTAAAAACCATCTTTGTTTAAAGTGTCCAATAAATAGTGTAAATGATTAAGAGCATATGGCTTGGAAGGAGAGGTCTTGTTCCCAGTACTGTCTCACTGTGTTCCTTACTTGGCTGTTGAAGTTTGGGCAGCGTTATTTATTTTTGCAATGAAAGGAAACATCAGTTTCTTTTTTTTCTTTTTTATTTTTTTTTTTTTTTTTTTTGCGAAGTGGGGATAATAATAGTTGCTTTACAAAGTTGTGTAAGTACCAAATGAAATAACATTTAAAATGTTTTATACTGTACTTGGCATAGTTCTGAGCATTCAGTATGTGGTAGCTTTATTATTCCTATAAAAGCCTGTCACTTCTTTTGTAAACAGAGTGAGAATTCTTTAATCAAGACTGCTTGGGATTGAATTAGGACTCTCCTACTTACCAAGGTTGTGGGCAGTTTTCTTAAACCTTCTCAGAAGGCTGGTGTCCTTCCCTAAAATGAGAAACGTTTGTAGTACTTACCTCATGGGATTATTGGGGAATGACTAAATGTAGTAACAGGATCTATTACATAGTAAATTCTCAATAAATTGTAGCTATTATTATTAGTTCTATGGAAAGAATGTGCAAACTCTTGTGAGTTTAAATAGGCTTTCAGGGTGATATAGTCAATCTAATCTTTTTTTTTTTGAAGATTTTATTTATTTATTTGTTAGAGAGAGAGAGCGTGCGAGCACAGGCAGACAGAGTGGCAGGCAGAGGCAGAGGGAGAAGCAGGCTCCCTGCCAAGCAAGGAGCCCGATGTGGGACTTGATCCCAGGACGCTGGGATCATGACCCGAGCCTAAGGCAGCTGCTTAACCAACTGAGCCACCCAGGCGTCCCAATCTAATCTTTAACTTAAAATTGATTTGGAAGTTCGGTAGAGAAGTTGTAATTTTGTGATTAAGGGTAAAACCTGTTATTTTTGTCTTTATCAATTCCTTAAAAACAGAAAATTTAGGGGCGCTTGGGTGGCTCAGTCAGTTAAGCATCTGCCTTTGGTTTAGGTCATGAGCCGGGGGTCCTGGGATCGAACACTGTGTCAGGCTCCCTCCTCAGTAGGGAGTCTGCTTCTCCCTCTGCCTGCTGTTCCCCCTGCTTGTGCGCTCCCTTGCTCTTTCTCTGTCAAATAAATAAGTAAAATCTTAAAAAAAAAAAAAAAGAATATTTCATGAAAGGGAAAAACCAGATGTCTTTATTCTAAGAACTCTTTGCTCCCATTTCAAACTTTTATTTTATTCCAGCCGTCCCTTTCTGATGCAGAAGCTTCTCTTAGTACATATAATACTTGTCCTCTTCTAATTTGCTACTAGTTTGCCCAGATGGGATTCTTTCAAGGGAAAAGTATATTTTACTTCCAAGCCTAGAGGGTTGTTATTGGATTAAGTGAACCACTGGAGATATTTATTTTCTGGATAAGCATCCACCTCTAGCCTTCCTTATGTAGGGCAAACATTTTTTTCTTCTCTTGATCCGATCACTGTTCTGATGTGGCAGTTAGTCACCTGAAGCTGGTCTGGCATCCTGAGCCTGTGGGGGTGGGGCAAATGAGTGATGGGGCCCTGCCAAGCCTGTCTCTACTCTAGAGAGGAGGAGTAAAAGGAAAGCTGAACAGGCTTGAAGACAAAGGAGCTACTATTGCTGTCAAAGTTTAAATGAGGTAGCTTGGCTTATGCCTATTTGGGAGTTTTTTTTTTTTAAATGTAGCTTTCCATTTTTTCAATTTTATCTCGGTAAGGGTAAAAGGGTAATGGGTAAAGGACCCATCTCTGTTTTTTATCTGATTATTCTTGCTGAAAGTTGTTCAGTGATTTTAAGAAAAGTTGTTTGGTGTCTGAGGGCTTTTGACACTTAGTCATCTAATTATGCCTTACCTCAACTTGGAGACCTACTTTTCTAAACTAGTTCTGTTCCTAGAAAATTTAATTAAAAAGTTTTTAGGGCACCTGGGTGGCTTAGTTGGTTAAGTGTCTGCCTTTGAGTCAGGTCATGATTCCAGAGTTCTGGGATTGAACCCCATGTCGGGCTCCCTGCTTAGAGGGCTCCCTATTCTCCCTCTGCCTCTCCCCTTGGTCATGCTCAATCTCTCTCTCTCTTGTTCACTCTCTCAAAAAATATTTTAATAAAAAACAAGTTTTTTAGGGGCACCTGGGTGGCTCAGTTGGTTAAGCGGCTGCCTTCGGCTCAGGTCATGATCCCAGCATCCTGGGATCGAGTCCCACATCAGGCTCCTTGCTCGGCAGGGAGCCTCCTTCTCCCTCTGCCTCTGCCTGCCTCTCTGTCTGCCTGTGCTCGCTCTTTCTCTCTCTCTAACAAATAAATAAATAAATAATCTTTTTTAAAAAATAAGTTTTTTATTATAAAAGCAGTACAATTAAAAATTAACAGAAATCATATAGTGAATACTAAAAGTCATTATGTTCCCCAGTCTCACTTCCTGTGGGCAACTTGAGCTAACAGTTTGGGGTATATAGTCTTCCATACTTTTTTCTTTGTACCTACATATTTACAAAAGAGGATTTATTTTGTTGTGCTTGGTTTTTCAAAAATGGGCTCATACTAGGTTGTTCTATAACTTTTTTTTTTAAAGATTTTATTTATTTATTTGACAGACAGAGATCACAAGTAGGCAGAGAGGCAGGCAGAGAGAGGAGGAAGCAGACTCCCTGTGAGCAGAGAGCCTGATGTGGGGCTCGATCCCAGGACCTGAGATCATGACCTGAGCCAAGGGCAGAGGCTTTAACCTGCTGAGCCACCCAGGTGCCCCTGTTCTATAACTTTTAAACTGTCTTTCTGCATTAGTACATAACAACTTTGTCATTCTTTTTTGATGGCTTTATTTAGCAAGATTTTATTTGCATTCGATATGCTCTTTTCTCTACCACCAAGTGATTCATATAGGGCACCACCTTTTCTTTATCCTTAAGTTTTGGCAAGTATGTAGAAACTTCTTGTATAGCACAAGTATTGCTAATTTATTTTGAGTATGTAGTACTGCTAGGTGGTGAATAGTCCCAGTCGTCTGTAGCATTTATGACAGCCCCTCATGGCCCTATGGATTATTATTGCAGCTACTAACTAATAACGAAATCTTCTTGCATGATACTAAATTAGGTAAGCTGGGAAGTTAGTGAGGGAGCATCCCTGTGCTTATATGGCTGCTTGTAGAAAGCTAGTGCTATTCTTGGGATCCCTAGTAGCATGTATTAGGTTAATTTTAGGACAGGCTATTGTAGCCATTGAGCCCCACAGATGCTTCCTGTCAGAATAGGTGGTTTAGAAAGTTTTTTTTTTTTTTAAGATTTTATTTTTTTATTTATTTGTCAGAGAGAGAGAGAGAACGAGCATAGGCAGACAGAGAGGCAGGCAGAGGCAGGCAGAGGCAGAGGGAGAAGCAGGCTCCCCGCCGAGCAAGGAGCCCGATGTGGGACTCGATCTCAGGATGCTGGGATCATGACCTGAGCCGAAGGCAGCTGCTTAACCAACTGAGCCACCCAGGCGTCCCTAGAAAGTATTTTTAACACTAGCGTTATAATGTGTTTAAATGGCATATAATGTTTTTAAAGTTCATAACCGTTAGTTATTTCTTATAATATCCCTTTGAGGCAGGTCAGCAGCATTTTTCCTTTTTTATGGCTGGAGAAGCAGATGCAAAGATGTTGAGTGATTTGCCCACAGGCGCACATTAAACTGATGGCAGAATCTGTTCTCTTGTTAGTAAACTGAACCATGCTGTCTCTCTGCTAGTTACAAGTGAGTAATAAAGTTGTTTCCATTTCTTTATTGAAAGAAAATCTTTATAAAGCTAGAATTTACTTGTATCATGGTATTAAATATTGTATGTAAATTTATCCTATTCTTTTAAAAATAGAAAAAAAATCATAGGAAAACATATTAAAATGAACCAAGTGGACTTAGTTCTTCTGGGAGAACCTTTACTGGCTTGAAAATTAGTATTGTGAATTAGAGGAAAATGGCACAAGGCTTTGAAGAGTTAATATTTTATAGTAGGAGAAAAATGAAGCCCCAGGTTATATTGCCAAGTAATTTTGAGTGGAAACAACTGTGGCCTGTAGAGCTAGAATAGACTTTCAGAGATTGTTTGGCTGATTTAGACCCCAGCTAGGGTGGCAAGTGACAACATAGGTTACTTAGACTAAAAAACTACAATCTGGGAAGCATCCCTTAAGTTTCCTTATCCATTGGAAATAATCTCTCTTTACTTGTTTGGACTTGATTCTATTTTCCCATTTCCTCTCCTCCAGTATAATAATAATCATTATTTTTTATTTTATGCAACGTTTTTTCTTTCCAGTTGAAAAGAATTCTAATTGTAATCTTTTTGTGTTGATAGAGGGAGATTGGGGGGAAGTTTTCAAGTAATAGGCAACTATTGTTTGTTTTTTTTTTAAGATTTTATTTATTTGTTAGAGAGAGAGAGAGAGAGCAAGCACAGGCAGACAGAATGGCAGGCAGAGGCAGAGGGAGAAGCAGGCTCCCTGCTGAGCAAGGAGCCCGGATGTGGGATTCGATCCCAGGACACTGGGATCATGACCTGAGCCAAAGGCAGCTGCTCAACCAACTGAGCCACCCAGGCGTCCCAATAGGCAACTATTGTAAAGAGATTTAATTGAAGGGATCATAGAGAGCCAGAAAATTGTATATTCAGTTTTGAGTATTAAGACAGATGCTTTGACATGAGTTATAAGTCTTTGATAATAAGTAATGGTTAAGCCTTATGTACTTTGGTAATTAGCACAAACCTGTATTTTAATAAACATGTAATTTCTAAATACATTTTTTTTTTAAAAACACAGGCAAGCTGTTTTTTTTTTTTTTTTTTTAATTTACTTGATAGAGATCACAGCAGGCAGAGATAGAGGAGGAAGCAGGCTCCCTGCTGAGCAGAGAGCCCGATGTGGGGCTCGATCCCAGGACCCTGAGATCATGACCCGAGCCGAAGGCAGAGGCTTAACCCACTGAGCCACCCAGGTGCCCCTAAATACATTTTTTACTGCTATAGACATATCCCACTTATCCCAAAGTCAAGCTGTCATCAGTTTTGTCTTGTTTTGAAATAGTATTAAAATAGTTATCACACAGCCTCTGCCCTCATCATGTTCTTTATGGCATCATCAATTTCATCATTATTATTATCGTGATAATTTTACTACTACTTTTTTTTTTTTTTAAGATTTTATTTATTTATTTGACAGACAGAGATCACAAGCAGGCAGAGAGGCAGGCAGAGAGGGGAGGGGAGAAGCAGGCTCCCTGCCAAGCAGAGAGCCCGATGCGGGACTCGATCCTAGGACCCTGAGATCATGACCCGAGCCGAAGGCAGCGGCATATGATGCTTAATATGTGTTAGACATTTTCTGCATTTTAAAATGTAATTCTCAAAAAGATGCTGAGAGGTTCATATGAATATCCCTGTTTTGCAGATTAAAAAAGTAAGGCTGAGGAGATTATGTAATTGACTTAAGTAAATTCCTGTGGCTAGTGAGTAGTAGAGCTGTTTTAAACCTAAGCTATTCCAAATCAGAGCTCTTATCAATACACTGTTCTGCTTCTCATTTAACATACATATCTTTACTTAGATGTCTAGTTTGCTTAGTCCTCAGGTGATTTAGAAGTATCCAGTTCTTTATGAGTTGTGAGTATGGATGTGTGTGTGTTTATGTTTATATGTACATATAAGGATCTGGGAGAGGTATTTTGAAATGGGCACAGTGAGTGCTAGAATTACCGAAGGAAGAGAAAAGGGAGACACTTTCAAAAACTAAGACACATGAATGTATTCTTGTTTAGTAATCCTTTCCATTTTCAAATGTGGACCTTAAACTTTTAGGTTTTAATAAGCTCCATTTCTAAGGTTTTATTTTTAAGTAATCTCTGCATCGAGCGTGGGGCTCAAACCCACAACCCTGAGATATCAAGAGTTGCACATACTGCCACCTGAGCCAGCCAGTCGCCCGTTCCTTCTCTTTACGAAACAAGGGAAGCGGAAGAATTTAGGAAGGTCCATTAAATTTTCATAAAATGTAGGGTTGTGGTCTGGAAAGAATAAATTTCACTTATTAAAAAAATTAACTTCTGTGGAATACTTCATTCTTCCTTGGTACTGGGCAAATAAGTTGCTGTTATATTTTTAAAGTGTATTTTAAAATTCAGGATTAATTACTCTTTACCTTTCTTTAAGAATCAAGAAATTTTATGAAAGAGTATACAAGTTGAATTTAGAGGGATTAAATGCAACAGGTTTTTATAGCAAATCATTTAAGTTCTTTATAAAACCAGTAAATTCTTGCAGAGCAGTGACAGATTTCAGTTCCATATTTGTTTCCTATTGCTGCTGTAACAAGTTGCCACAGATTTGTGGCTTAGAACAACACAAGTTTATTATTTTGCAGTTCTGGAGGTCAGAAGGCAGAAACACTTGTTGCTGGACTACATTCTTTATGCAGGCTGGATGGGAGATGTTTCTTTGCCTTCTCCAGCCTTTGGAGGCTGTACATGTACATTCCTTTCCTCCTGATCTGTCTCCTCTGTCTTCAAGTCTCTGACTGACCCTACTGTCTGGCTCACTCTTTCACATATTATATGAGACTCTCGTGATTTCGTTGGGCCCAGTCCAAATAATCCAGGATAATCTTCCCATTTCAAGGTCAGTTGATTAGCAAACTTAATTCCATCTGCAGCCTTAATTCTTCCTTGCTATTTAGCAACATTTTCAAAGATTCTGGGAATCAGGATACAAACATCTCTGGGGAGGCCATTATTCTGCCTACCACAGGTTCATTAGTTTAGCAAAATCACTTAGCCTTTTAGGCTTTCCTATAAAATGAGATTTGTATTTATTGTTTACCACAAAGGAATTTCATGCAAATGGAAATTCTGTGCTAGTACAGACAGATCATGCATAGAATACACTCAGAATTATTAACAAGATGCTTACTGGTTGTTCTTTACAGACTCATCTGTTGGGTAGATGCTTGGGGATAGGTAACCAGTGGGCTTGGTAAACTCTGGTCTGAATACTGGAGTTAAGTATGGCTTCTAGAAGCAGAACAAAATATCCGTGACTTAGATACTTCACTGCTGTTCTTTACTTTCTTTCTTTCTTTTTTTTGAAGGCTCCACACCCGTGTGAAGTCCCAGTTCCAGGCTTGAACTCACAACCTTGAGATCAAGACCTGAGCTGAGATCAAGAGTTGGACAGATGCTTAACCAACTGAGCCAGCCAGGCACCCCTGTTGTTTCCTTTTAATTTGACTCTTTTGTGACTCTTTTTGTTTAAGAATTTGGCCTTTCCAGACCTTTGTTTTTTGAGGACATTGAAGATTTACATAGCACAGTGTT
>RCUC01095429.1:0-11440 GCA_003697995.1 Taxidea taxus jeffersonii | reverse complement strand
ACACACACACACACACACACACACACACACACCCCTCCATCACTACCAATAGCCATACCATCAGGGACTAAGAATCCCTGTCCCCTTCTGGTCCTTTTAGCTGGACCAAGAATCAAATTGACTTGAGACGGATGAACAAGAGAAAATCAAATGTAATTGCGTATGTAATGGGGAATCCACACAAACATGGAAACGCCAAAGAAGTCAGGCAAAATGAGGTTTGTGTGTCTTCTTGAACTGGGGAGAGGGGGGTAGGGGTGTAGGATTCCACAGAAAAGAAATGCACTTCACAGGACAATAAAAAGAGCAGACATCTGGTAATTAGATGTCTGTCCTGCCAGAAAGACGGGTCACTCAGGTAAAATTTATCTCTGATAACGACCTTTATTCTGAGAAAGACTCCCAGCATAGAAGCTTCCACGTAGTTAAGGGAGGGACAAAAGTTTCCCTTGGGCCTTCAGGGTCTCCACTGCTTAAGCTCTAAATAATCTTCATGCCATCCTGGGCCTGGGCCGGCCTGCCCTCAGCCCCTACAATACCTGCTCTATTTTCCTACGTACAAGAGAGACAGAGGTGTGCTTTAAAGGGCATCACAGGTAAAGGAGAAAAGGAGTCAAGTACACGATCACCTTATTTTCTTTCTAAATAGGAAGTATCTCTCCCTCTACTCCCACCCTCCCCGACCCAGACAGCCACTTTTGTGGTACTTTTACCATGAAATCTGATTCTCAGCAATTATGATTCGATTCAGGCGTATCTCTTGGCAAGCTCTCCTCCTTTATGGGATAAGCCCCCAAAAGTTGCTTGTAAATACCAGCCACAGGTACCTTAAGGATCCTGGGAAAAGGAGGCACATCCTTAGTCACATGAAGTGAGTCTGACACCTTGCACAGGCACAAACCCTCACCCCTCACCGTGCTTTCCAGGGGCACAAGGGAGGCCCAGGGGTGCATTCCCCAGGTACTGATCCACAAACCCAAACTAGCAGTTAATTTGAGTTTGACACAAACCAGATCTCGGGCCCTGCAAGTGATTTAACTTAATTACTCTCCAGTATGGAGCAAAAATGGGAAACTGGGCGCTATAATCAGTGCCAGTCTTCTTGACTGGTCTGATTGTTCAGGCTGTAAGAGAAATCAAGGACGGTGGGGGAGGGAGCTGTTCCTTAGGCTTCCTTCCTACTCCTTAGCTGTTATTCTGAGGAATGCATTTAATTAGAGAGAGAACTCACTTATTTGCTTTCTAGTAGCTGGCTCTTTCTTAGCTATTCCTACCGGAGCCTTTCCTTTGCTCAGGAACAAAGGCCTGTTTACAAGGCGACCACATCCTTGGCTCCCAGTCCAAGCAAGGTAGTGTGATGCAAATCGCCCCACAGTGGGCTACCTTGGGCAACCCAGGGACCTGTTTCCAGGGGCATGCAAACTAGAACCCTCCCAAGCCCTGTGAACTGTAAATAACTGGGGCTGTGAAAGGGGTCAGCTTGGTTTAATTTTGAGTTGCACAGAGCTTTTCTATAGCAATTCAAACAGCGAACATACCCCTCTGGGGGCCTTAAAAAAAAAAATTCCAGGGCCAGCACCTCTATTTACTCTTTAGACTCCTGGCTGTCTGGTGGAGGTCTGTTCTTAAAAGCTAATCAGTTCTTATGTGGTGGCTGCCTGGGGCCCTCACAGGCAGGCTGCCCCCTCCACCCCAGTGGAAAAAACAGAGCGGCTGGGCCCACTGGGGGATCCGGTGGAGAGAAAGCCTTTGTGGAAAAAGCACCAGAGTTAAATGCTGAGGCTGGGAAGAGGCTGGAGACCCTCGGACGTCAGTATGGCTCTCTCCTTCCACAGGGCGGAAAGGAGGGCTCCTACTCTAGCCCTGTTGCCGAGCCATTCTGTGGGGCTTATCTGAGGGGTACCTCCACTGCCTTCTCTTCTTGTCAAATGTATCCTCAAAGCTTCAGGGGCTGGAGAAGTCAGAGACAACATTGGGCATCTTTACTTTCCGTCTGTTCCTTCAGAAGCCACTCCCGGGGCGATCCAGGATCCCAAAGGATCACAAGGCCAAGTGGTCCAGATGGACAGACGTCAAGACCAGAAGGTTCTAAGGACACTCCGTATCCTGCTCAAGTTTCTGCAGAAGCGGCTTCCATTTCCCAAGCCTTCTCTTGAGCCTCCCAACAAACAGCTTAAGTTGTGGCAAAAAGATTTGAGTTAGTTCTTAGGAGGGACATTTTTTACTGCAAGAATGTGAGGCATGGAATCCTAAATCAGATTTCAGCATGTCTTGCTCTAAGGATATTTAAGCGAGAGCAGAGATTTGGAATTTTTTTTTTTTCCTGGGGTTATAAGAACTATTCCACTTTGAACCAGATGACTCCTCCAAAGTGGCAAACTTCGCAGGATTTATTGGCAAAGACAGCTGCCTACTCTGGCAAGGAGAATGAAAAATATCCCAGCACCCACCATAAAGCAAGTTAATACCCCATTATGATCACAGCCTAGAACGGCTCTCCCGCAGAAGGAAGCGGAACTCTTTGGTGTACGTGGTGTACGTGGGGGCTCTTCCTTTCCGCATGCACCTGGCCAGGAGATACCCTGGCAGGTTTCTGAGTGTCAGTGACAATCCTCCAAGGTGACGGGGCCCACAGAGCTCAAAAGCAGCATTGTCTTCTGGAGCACACAGGTATGCTGGGCTAACCACAGTCCTGGACAAGGGAGGCTTGTGCTGGTCCAGCAGAGGCCCTGGAAAGTCTGTCTGCCCCAACCATGGGCTGTCTCCAACCCAGCCCACTACAGGAACAGATCTTTTTTTTTTAAACCCATAGGTGAATGAGTCTTTAAGACTTCACATCTACAATTAGGCACATAGAGGACCTGCAGAGGGTCAAGTTTCCTGAGTCGAAATCAACCCCTCTGTTTGCATCTATCCACACCTTACCGAGGTGGTGGGTATGAGTCACTTAGGAGCAGCTAGCATAATCAAAGTGTCCAGAGGATGTAACTGGGAAAGGATGTGTGGGGGCACGTGTGTGTGAGTGAGAGGAAGAGAGAGAGAAGAAGAGAAAGGACAAGGACGCAGATGACGACCATGAAGACAGAGTGAAGAACCCTGCTGTAGCAGAGCACCGGGGCCGGGGGTGGGAGGGTGGCGGGAACTGATTCAGTGTCACAGTTGGGTTTGGTCTGGGGGACAGTCTTCGCCCCAGCTGTGCCCTCCTCTGCCACATCCTCATCTTTGACTTTTGCTAGATGAGGATCTAGACCCCGAGCTGCCAGAAAGTAAACGTGGGCTGGCGATGTTTCGGGAAAGGCCATGGCAGCGTTAGGGGACCCTGGCAGGGGGACAGGGAGGCAGGGTCAAATAGTTTCGAAGGAGGATCACGGCAGTGTGTAACCAGTGGGATGGAGCGAGAATGGAAGCTCTGTGAAGCAGCTGTTCTGAGGCTGTGACAGGCAGAGCCCCGCTCGTGTGACGCCGAGTTCACCCACACAAAAATGAGAGCGCTGACAAGAATGTGCACGCGTGTGCACACAGCCGCAGCAATGCTGTGTGTGCAATCAGTTGGCTCCTTTCCTTATTAAGAACAAAGAAATACACATAGTCAAAGAAAAAAAAAGGGCAGGGGGAATTCTAAATAACTTTTGGAAACACCGGCTCTCACGATATCCATGATTCCTTTCTCCTGCTAAGTGTGATTTCCTTTGGCTGGTTTCACAGCCTTTGCCTTTCACTCCTAGGTGGTAAAGGCTGCCAGATGCCAACATGTGAGCTCTGTTTACTTTGGTCTCACCCTACTGGCATCCCGCCACCCCTGTGACAGCTTGAGCTATGGCGGGGGGGGGGGACCAGAAACTCTGAGACTGGGCCCCCCTTGCTTTATTAGACCCCTAATAAGACCTTGTAGATCCTGCCCACCGTGAGCAGGTGAGTCATTCTAATTCAGCAATTAGCTGAATGCCTGAATTATGTAACCCTCTTGAGGGCCCCAAGTGACTATACAAGCCAGAATTCCCTGCCTGTCTTTTATCCAGGAGACTATGCTTGCTCTCAGACCTAACCTCACTGGCAGCTTGATATGAACCAGGTTCTTCTTGAATGTCATTAATTTCAAATGCACAACCAATGCCCAATTTCTTTCTTTCAATCTCAACGGTTTGAACCCCTTTAATGCCTCTGGCCGACTTTACCTTTATCCTTTCTCACCCGGGTAGGTTGTCCCCGCTGGCATCATAGGCCGTCAGTCCAAGTATGGCCATCTCCAAGTAAGCTTCTCCACTTTCAGATTCTCCTTTGTCTGTGAGGATTTGACCTTGCAGAGTTCTTGACAGTCCCAGGTAAGACTCTCTTTTGTCCATCTCTGCTCCTCTGAAAGTAAACAAAGAGTAAGCCAGAAGAGGAAAGTAGATCAAGATTATTTGGAAATGCAGAAGAAATAAGGTGTGGTTGAGTGAGTGGCCTTAAGGAGAAAAGAGTGAGGGCCTCAAAGAGGGGAAGGCAGGTATGAAGGGAAAGTGGGAACGAAATGTGGGGGAAAGTGGTCAACTACGCCATGTAAACGGCTATAAGAAGAGAAGTCACACACAAGGGGACAGGATCAAAACGTCAGCCAAATCCATGGTCACTTGGATTCACACTACTCTAGCAAGTCACCCTTTACCTCAACCAATTAAAAAAAAAAAGAGTGAGCAAATAAAATACTTAGCAGAGGGTCTGGAGAGAAGTAGAATTTCCTGAATGCCAAGAAAAAAAGGAAATGAGAGGGCCTGAAGACCATCATTTGGGAAAATCCATGATGGGGGAAGACTGGGAAAGTATGTGGATACGTTTTGGTGCAGTGGCATTCATCCAACCCTCACAGGGTACAGCCCCCTTGCAACAATCCCTCTGCAGCCTATCCATCACTCATTAAAAGTGCGCCAAATGAGCCTTAAAAGAGATAGATGACCTTTCATGTTTTTTCATGAATAATGTTAGCAACGGCGTCTTTCATCTTCACAGAACTGCTCAGGGCCTCCAGAACTTTCTAAGCTTCCCTGCCCTTCACACAGGCTCAAGTGCAGGGCCCTGTGGCAGGAGCCTGGGAATGCCAAGCATCCATGCACTATTTAATTTTTACCCGGGTACAGAGTCTTAACAAGTCAGTGTCGACTGTGAAATCCCTTTGGTGAGTCAGCGTGTTGCTAAATTCTCATTGTAAACCATCGCACAGCTGCGGCACAGACATAAAAATACATCTTCTGAGACTACGGGAGTGGGGTCCATGCTTCTATTGAGAAATAGCTCAGGAGGCTAAGATTCTCTCTCTCGCTCTCTGCTGTATCAGAGTACTGTTGGTGCAAGCGAACATTGGTTCCTCAGCAAGATTCTTGGAACTTGACAGTGAACACATGGAATTTTAAAAAGTAAGGAAAGGGCATAGCTCAGATGATTAGGAAGCTCTGGGCAATACAGCGCTACAAAGATACTCAGTATTAATACTGTAATGGAATTTTAAGTCAAGTTCAAGTTCACACCTCCTAGAGTGGGTTTGGGCTATATATTCTTAGTTCTCTTTCTGGTCAGTTTTTAGTCAAGTCCATTTCTCTGCTTCCCCCAAGCAAAAGAAGGGACTTAGGAAAGGTCTGGGTTGGGGTTCGTTTTCCTTTTAAATCCCAGTGGGCAAAGCAAACATCTGGACCTTGAAACCACATCCCTACACCCATTATAATCATTCTTTGTCTTTTTATGCAGAGAGCCCATCTTCCTTCCACACTGAGCACTTATCTTTAGTTTGGCATCTGCATTACTGAATTTGCTCTGCTGTGAAGATTCCATCCATGAACAAAATATATTTTTATACAGAGTAATTAAAAAACAGAGACAGTTATCCAACTTTGCACTGCCTCATTCCCCAATCTGTCACTGATTTCTCAGGGTTTACTTAGGAGATGTTGAAGCCGACCCAAAAGAAGGAAGAACTAAAGGAAAAGAGATGAAAGGAATAAAGGAAGAAGAGGAGGAGGGAGAGGCCAAGGGAGAGAAAGATGGATGGAGGAACTGAAAGAAAATAAGTTAGTTCCAGGCCTCTATTTATGACCCATTCACGCTTTCTCCTCCTGGCGTCAGTCTCGAAAGCGTTTTGTGTCCAAGACAACTGCAGTGTGTACAGAGCAGATTTTCAAGAACAAGGACAGAAGTCATACATCTATCTCCATCAAGACAACAACTATCCACATCTTTCATCCATCATAAGCCTAGCCAGAAACATTTTTTTCTTTCATGAGTACAATGAAGGAGATAGGAAAGAAAAGGCTAGAAGAGAGGATGACAGTAGGTAAGGACTAGCCACATTGCTGTTTAGCCATGAAAAGAGATATCCCAAAGGGAGGGAAATGCCGTCTCCGACCTCTACCTGTCCCCACACAGATGCCGAGGTCTACATTCTATCTGCAGAAATTTGTGTGCCTCTGGAGCACCTGAGTGGCTCAGTCAGTTAAGCTGGTTCAAGTGATGATATCAGGGTCCAGGGATCAAGTCCATCAGACCTCTGATCAGTGGGGCACCTGCTTATCCTTCTCCCTCTGTGCCCCCCATTCATGCTCTTTCTCACATAAATAAATGAAATCTTAAAAAAAGAGAGAGAGAGAAATTTCTCTGCCTCTTAAACATGTCTTCATAAAGACTTCTTAATGTACCACTTCCTTTTTAAAAGGAGGTTTATTGACATATAACTGAATACAAAACCACCCTATACATATTTAAGTGCATAAATTGAGAAGATTTGATAGATGTATACATCTGTGAAACCATCCCTACAATTATGATAATGACCATATCCAACACTCTGAAGAGTTTTCTTGTAACTTTTGAAAAGCAGCTTCTGTAATCATGTTTTCAATGTTGTTCGGGCTATTCTAGGTCCTCTGTATTTCTATATGAATTTTAAATCATCTTGTCAATTTCTACATGAGCCTGCTAGGATTCTGGATGGCACTGCATTTAACTAATAGATCAATCTGGGTAGATAGACATCTAAACAATGAACATGGTATATCTCTCCATGTATGTGGATTTGTAGTTTTTAGGGTACAGAGCTTTCAAATCTTAGGTCAGATTTATTCCTGAGTACTTCACATTATGAGGCTACCGTAAACACTACTGTGAATTTCAGTTTCTGGATCTTTACCTTATATCCAGCAATCTTGCCAACCTCAATTACTAGCTCTCGTGGCTTTTCTGTACATTCACCAGATTTTCCACATAGATGACCATGACATCTGAACATAGTTTTCTTTCTTTCTGTCCCAAATAGATGTCTTTTCTTTCTTTTTCTGGCCTGAGTACATTGGCCACTGTTCCTGGTACAATGTTGAATAGAACGGGTGAGACTGGACATCCTTGTCTTATTAGTGATTTCAGAGGGGAAATAAATCATCCAGTCTTTCACAATTAAGTATGACGTTAGCTACACATTTTTCATACATGCCCTTCATCAGGTTTTTCATAGATGCCTCTGAGGTTTTAGATGTGGGCATTTTGTTCCCATTTCTAGCTTCCTGAGACTATTTTTGAGGAGTAAATAATAGATCTAATCAGTTTCCTTTTCTGCATTTATTGAAATCATCCCATGATCCTTCATTCTTAGCTTGAGAATATAGTGAACTACATTCATTGATTTTTTTAAAAAGATTTTATTTATTTATTTGACAGGCAGAGATCATAAGTGGGCAGAGAGTCAGGCAGAGAGAGAGAGGTGGAAGCAGGCTCCCTACCGAGCAGAGAGCCTGATGTGGGGCTCGATCCCAGGACTCTGGAATCATGACCTGAGCCGAAGACAGAGGCTTTAACCCACTGAGCCACCCAGGCACACCCACTCATTGATTTTTTAATGTGAACCAAAATCTTAATATAAACCCAACCAGTCATCATGTGTCACCCTTTTTATAGATTGTATATGATTTCTTAAAATTTGATTTGGAATTTTTGCATCTATGTTCATGAGGGATATTATTTTGTAGTCTTACTTTCTTAGAATGTCTTTACTTGGGTTCAGGGACCAGAGCAACACGGATTTTACCAAATGATTAGAAAATGTATTAGTCAAGCTGTAGAAAGAAGTCAGAACAATGTGAACAGGGAAATTTAATATTAAGTATTATTCAAATAAAGGATTGAACTAATGAGGTACTGGATAATAAGAAGTAAAGACAAGTCTCCTGTGGGGTGCCTGGGTGGCTCAGGGGGTTAAGCAACCAACTCTTGATTTCGGCTCAGGTCATGAAATCAGGGTCATGAGATCCAGCCCTCCACACTAATCGTGGAGCCCAGCTCACGGGCCCTCTCTCTTTATTAAAAAAAAAAAAAAAAAAGAGGAAGTCTAACTAAAATAGGAATAGCAGATTTTAGAAGCAACCACCCCCCTAGGGCTGTCCAGACCCTGGTGGAAAGGGCATGGTGGTGGCTTCTCAGTGACAAGACTGGTCACTATGGGATGTACCAGGAGAAGCTGATAGAAACCTCCCTTCCAGGGAAATCTGCTCATGGGGCCACATCTTCCTGGAGGTCCTCTAGTATCAAACTGCTGTGGGGGCATGGGGAGAAGCTGCTGACCACAGAGCAGTGCTGAGCATGGGGCCCTGCATGAGCCAGGGGGCCACCCTGGCAGGAGCTTGCCCTGTGAGGAGTCCCCTACACTGAGCCAGGTGGGCAATGGGGAAGCTGTGCCCGCTGCTGGAGCTGGATGTTGGAAGTTATGTCATGCTAAGTTGTTTCCTGTTCTCTCTTCTCTCCCATTTCATTTTCAATGGGGTCTCTCTTGCTATTTGTTCCAGTGTACTAATCTTTTCTTCTGCAATATGTTTCTTCCATTTATCTTATCTGGTCTGTTTTTCATCTCACATATTCTAGTTTTCAGCGGGAAGTTCAATTTGGGTCTTCTTAAATATCTTCTAGGCCTCACATAGCTTCGGGACACAGGGAATACAGGACTAGGATGTCCATCTATTGTGTCTCTCATCTGGGTCATGTCTGAGTCAGTTTTGATTGTTCTCTTCTTTACAGTTTTATGTTCTTGGCTCTTTGCTTGGTGATTTTTGATTTTTGATTAGACACTCTAATTTGTGAATTTCATGTTTTTAGCTGTTGGAAAAACATCTGTTTTCCCCTAAATAGCCTTGATCTTTGTTCTGGGATAAAGTTAAAATACTTGGAAATAGTCTGATCCTTTTAGGTCTAGCTTTTGAGATTTGCTGGGACAGGATCAGAGAGTTCAGTGTTTAGGCTAAAATAACTTTTGTCTCCCTACTAAGACAAAACCCTTCTAAATACTCACCCTTGAAGCCCCACGAATTATGATTTTTGGATTTGGCTAGTGGCAGCAGGAACGAGAAGCCCTGCCCTGCGTGAGCATTGGAGACTTCCCCCTCTGCACCTTTCACATGGTTCTTCCCCTGGAGGGAATGACTAACAGTCAAGTGAAGACTCAAATGGGACCTTCCACCTTTCTCCAAAGCGTCTCCTTTGGTGACGTGCTCCCCTCCCAAGTACTCCGGCCTGCTATCCACCTGCTTTGAGCTTCTTAGACTTCCAGCTTGGTGTCCTCTAATCAAGGAGACCACCAGGCTCTACCTCTGTGTCCCTTGCCTATGCTGTTTCCTATAAAGGATCCAGGCAGTGAGCTGGGGCAATTATAATGCTTCTTCCATCTCTCCTTCATTGTTTGATGACCAGTGTTTCCTAAAGGTTGTCTGATATATTTCAACTGTGTGTTTTGTTGTTCCAGGCAGGATTGTAAATCTGATCCCTGCCCTTCCATCTTGATCAGAAACCCACATTGCAATGTGTCCCTTTTTACAATACACGTATCTATGTGGTAACACCCAAAGCCTTAAGCAAACAACATTTAATAGATGAAGGCATCATTAAGAGCAAGATTCTAGGGGCACCTGGGTGACTCAGTCAGTTAAGCATCTGTCTTTGGCTCACGGCATGATCCTAGGGTTCTGGGATCAAGCCCCATATTGGGCTCCTTGCTCAGCGGGAACCCTGCTTCTCCCTCTTCCACTGTCTCTGCTTGTGTTCCCTCGCTCACTCTGTCTCTGTCAAATAAATAAATAAAATCTTAAAAAAAAAAAAAAAAGAACAAGATTCTACTGACATGACACCCAGCATTAAATGTTCCTGGGTGTGTGGAGCTGGGTGTCAGGAAAGACATATACCAGCATTAAAAGAGATGATAGCATGGGAGGTAAGACAGTGGCTGTACCAGGAACCCCTTGTGCTTTTCAGATTGTCTCCACTTGCCTCATTCTACACAGTCTTGCACTTTCCAGAGGCGGAAACTGACAGCATGTTGCTGCAGGACCATAAAGCTGGCCTCTTACTTACCATGGTATGAAGTACCCCCAGGAGTCTGCTCAGCCCTCACACGTGTGCAACCCACAGAGACCATTTCCCTTTCTTCCCCCTGAACAGATGATTCCCAGGCACCTTCCGTCCACTTCCCAGGAGGCCCTGTAGAATTTCATACCAACAGCCCACAGCAGTGGCCAACTTAGGAACAGAATATTCCCCTGGCTTTCTCTCTTTTCTGTTTCACTCCCTGTGGGAGACTGAACTATCGGTTTACATCTTCACTCCTCTTCAGCTATACTGACTATCCATATCCACGGTGGGTCCTCACAACAAGGGACACTCTACACTCCCACACTCGGACTTTCAACCTGGCTACAGGACTTGGTTTGGCCAAGAGGAGGCTGGTGGACAGGAGGCCATCAGAAGCTGGAGATAATCCCTGCTATGTGTCACCCATCCCCGTGGAGAGAAAAGTACCCACCACCCCACTGTCCTTTCAACTCAGGTACCAGAATGAGGCACCCAGAGCAGAACCATCCCAGCAGAACCATCCCAGCAGGCCTCGGATGACCCAAAGACGTGTGAGCAAGAAATGAAAGCTAGTCATTGCACATCCCTGATGATCTATACTAGTTTGTGTTGCTGTAGAAGTTGAAGGGGACACGGAGGTAGATTGATCCAGAAACAAACCTAAGAGAGGTGGTATCGAATTTAATATGGGATAGAAGGTGACAAGACAGTGTTCTGGGACCCCTGTCTGGCAGTAATGGTGCATGGGTGCTTTGGTGATCAGAGCCTGACCAGCCCGTCAAGGCCAAGGTGGCCGAGACCTCACACCCACAGAGATGAAGTTCTGGGTCCACCCAACAGACAACCAACTTAGAGTGGCCAAAACCCTGGTGAGGAGTCGAGGAGATGGAGAACACAAGCGGAGGAGCAGAGATCAGTTACCTCACTTGTTTGAAGTCTCTGACTCTTGTCTATCACCTCAGACCCTCCTGGAGTCCCTCTCATTGCACCCAATCCAGCAACTAGTACTGGGTTGCGGCCAAGGCTGTGCCCGCATAACCTGACAGCACCTCACCTTGGTCTGTGCCATGTGCGTCAGGCTTCCTACCTG
>RCUC01095427.1:0-13461 GCA_003697995.1 Taxidea taxus jeffersonii | reverse complement strand
GCGGCTGCTCTGCTGTTTCCCATTGGATCAAATACAATCTTCTTAGTCATTAACATATTATTTTGTTCATGCACTGCTGTACAATTTGATTCTCCACATTCAAAATATTTTCAGATCATAGCAACCAAAGGTTCACATTTCTCCCATTTTATAGCACAGCCTCTCAGAGCTGGAAGGAGCACTAGAAACTGGTCCAACCCCCTCATTTCAGAGCTGAGGAAATTGAGGCCTTGAAACACGTGGTCTGGCTAGGCCTCCCACAAAAGGGGAGGTGGTGCGTGGGGCCTATTAGGTTCTCTGTGTCTCAGCGATCTTTGCCCTACATCTCAGCCACCGTTGCCCTTTCTCCTTGTGAAATGACAGAAGGTTACTGGGGACCTGATTTTAAACCCCAGGGAATTTGAAGAGGTTGCCTACTATTTCTGGGCCTTCCTTTGACAGCATGGGGGGAAAAAAGGGTCAGATTGTCAAAAAGCTGTGACTACTGTGACACAGTAGTCCGTAGAGGCACCCAGTGTCAGCCCAAAGATCAGCGGTGGTGGGCAGCGAGATGCCCATCACCGGGCCACCCTTAGGAACCGCAAGGCCTCGCTTCTGGCAACATTTTACGCTTAATTTCATCTTTAGACAAATTTTGTCTCTAGAATGGAAACCATTTAGTTTGCTTCCTAAAGCTTTCCAGGCCCTAAGAGCTGCCAGACTGTGCCCTGGGGGCACAGGGGAGCGCAGGGAGGTGGGGATAACACAGGTGTGACAAAAGTGCTCTGATAAACTCAAGCAGTGGTGCTTCGGGAGCAAACATTTACTCAACGCCCACTATGTGCTGGGCATGAGGAGTGCGCGCAGTACATGGTTCTTTAAAACGGAATCAATTAGGGCCAAGAGAAAGGTATGTGCGGAGAGCTGTGGGGACTTTAAGGGAAGAAATAATTAATCTTGTCCAATGAAACATGGTTAAGAAAGGCTTCACCCAGCAGGAGGGGATTTTGAGTGGAGCCTAAAGGATGAGAAGATTTCAAGGGGAGAGAGGGAATGAAGACACTCCAGGCAGAGGGAGATGGCCAGAGCCTCATGTTGGCATCAGGCACATGAGACTTCAGGTCAAAAGCCTTAACCCTCAGAGCCTTAGTGTCCTCATCTGCAAAATGGGATAACAATGCCGATATCCTAATACCTCCCAGATTGTTGTAAGGATTAAATGAGATCTGGGGTTTGATTTAATTCGTTTTTGTGTCTGGCTGGTGGAAAGTGGTTTACAACATTGCTTCCAACACTTTCCTGTGCATGGAAATCACCTGGAGGATCTTGTGAAAATGCGGGTTCTGATTCAGGGGGTCTGAGGTGTGACCCCAGATGCTGCATTTCTAGTAAGCTCGTAGGTTATGTTGGTAGCGTTGGCCCCTGGACCACACTTTGCCAGCAAGTGGCAAATTTTTCAGAGGCCAGTTGAAGAAGAGCGTGAACTTCTGTGTCAGGGAGTCCTGGAATGAATCTCACTTTCTTGGGGTAAGCTGTGTGTCCCTGAGAAAGTTACTTCCCTTTTCTGAGCCTTGGTCACGTCTTCAGTGAAATGTAGGCTATAAAAAGTCCTACCTTTCAGGACTTTGTGAAATGTCTGGCCTCGCAGATAAGCCGGTAAAGTATGGGAAGAGGGGACCGGAGAGAGAGGGACGTTGGGGCCAAATTATGGGGACCTTGAATTTAGATCTTATCCTGTAGCCAGAGGGGAGGCACTGAAGGTTATTAAGAGACTGGTCTGATCATAAGCAAATAGCAGTGATCACTATGTGCCAGGCACTGTGCTGGGTATTTTAGGGATCCTACCAATGAATTAATATAATCCTATTTTAAACATTATTATCATCCCCATTTCATAGGTAAGGAAACTGAAGCACAGGGAGGTTCAGTAGCATACTCTAGGTCACCCAGCTAGTGAATACCAGAGTCAGGATTTAAACCCGGGTCATCTGAGCCCAGAGCTTGCCTACCCATCTGCCTTGCTCTACTGCGTTGGGTGAGAATGATAGGAAAGGGCATTAGCGAGAGGCCATGCTCCCCTTGCTTACTAATTTAATCATTGAACAAACATTTACCGAATGTCTAGCGTGGTGTTCTGGGTTAGAAACCATTCATTCATTTAGAGATCCTTATTGAACCTTAACGTGGGTGTGATGATACCGCTCTTAGCCTAGGTGTGGGGATACAGCTCTGAACCAAACCAAGGCCTTGCTCTTGTGGAGTTCCCACTGAAGTTCAGTGATTAAGACATGATTTTCGCTCTCAAGAAGCCCAAATGTTATGTGACATAAGTTGGAATTGGACAGAAGGTTAGAATCAGAGTGGAATATTTTAGTAACAGTTGACATTGGAAAAGATCTCTCCTAGATGTAACTGATAGGAAACACCCTGTGGTCTTTTTGGAATATTCTCCCTTAAGCACCAAGGACTGACTTACCCAACTCCCAGTTTTGAGCAGTTACTGTGTACTAGATAGATAACATGCTTGCCACTGGGAGTAAGAAAAGAGGAATCAGACACCATAGCCAGCTGCCGTGGTGACTGCCTGAGTGTAGCTGGGAGTGGGATGCCCCCAGCTGTCTCTGCAAAGCAGGGGATAAGTGACAGCATTGGCACTAGCGTTCTCAGGGAGGCTTCGGGCTATGGAGCCGTTTTAACCTACAATTATCCAATTTGATCTGCGCCTAATCTGGTGAAGTAGACTCGGAAAAGGATTACAGGGAGGGGGGGTTAAAGATTAATAAACTGAGACTCCGGGAGAGGACCTGTTCCAGGTTAGCCGCTGGCAAGTGGAAACACCAGGGGGGCACCCGCCCACTCAGCCTGACCCCCCGGCCTTCCACCTCCCACACACAGCTGAATGCTGTGCATTATCACTGAGGTTTTTAAAAAGCCTTACCCACCAGGAAATTGATACCTTTCAGGTACAGGCTCTATCTATTTTGCATCTGGGGACATTCCACTAGGCGGTGACACCCTGGGAGAAAATCTCTGGCCCCACACCAGCCCTACCAGTTCTGGGGCTGGAGTTTCCCTAAGCGAGGTGGAGCCCGTCGCGCTTGCTTTTCCCACTTCGGAGGCCACTTGGCCCAAGGTCACTGCATCTTCCTGAGAAATCGTGCCTCTGCCTCTGCCAGAGGCCGCGCCCCCCCCAACCCTGGTCCTTGGCTCCTGTTCACCTTCCTCTCCCCAGGGCACGCTGCCTGGAGGTATGACACCTTGTCGTTAATGCTAATTGTAACTGTGTTCCTCTCTGTGCTCGTCTATTTTCCCAGACCCTCCTGTGTAGTTTGAGTCCCAAAATAGCCCACCTCCTGATAGATCAGCTACGTGTCCCAGGGCTGACTTTTTCTCCTCTGTGGAAATTTGTGTCCTGAGCACCTGTTGTAGAACGTGGTGGACTCTTCGTGCTTGCTGCCTATCCCCAGAGAGGAGGAGAGGATGAGAGGAGGCCGCCGAAGCTGGCACCATGGGGAGGAGGGTGTAGATTCTAGGACTGAGCTAGATGAGCAAAGGCTTTCTCCTCTGACCGGCTCTGCTGGCCCCGAGGAGGGAACACACCCAGGTCTCCCCCCACCCTGCCAGCTGGGACTTACCAAAGCTTCATCTTTTTATTCCTGAATGGTTTGGGGCCACAGATTATGTACTAGGCAAGCTCCCATCCTCCAAGACCTTCCAGACTTGGAGACTTTGTTATAGCTGCAACCTTGGAAGCATATAGGTTCCCCCAAGCGCTCTGCCATGGCTTCCCTCTCAGCTCCAGAACATTCTCCTCCACTCATTCCAGTTCATCAGGCTTCCCACGGGTCCTCTCTGCTCAGTTGTCCCCCAGGCACCTCCCCTGCAAGGGAGGCCTCAAAAGGAACCCACACCCACTTCTCTTCTTTCTGGGTCGCTTGGCTCCAGAATGACACCACCATCTGCCTGGTTGCCCAAGTGGGAAATGTGCATGCGTCTTGACCCCTGTCCCTCCCTCATGGCCACCAGGCCAGACTAGGCTTCTTCTGGGACGATTCTCATTAGTCCTCTTCACCCCGTCCCTGCTGTCACTCCTCTCAGCCCCCCGCCCCACCATATTGTTGCAAGAGCCTCCTAACTGGATCTTCTCCCCTCAATCCCTTTTATTTATTTATTTATTTTTTAAAGATTGTATTTATTTATTTGTTATAGAGAGAGAGAGCGAGCACAGGCAGACAGAGTGGTAGGCAGAGGCAGAGGGAGAAGCAGGCTCACTGCTGAGCAAGGAGCCCGATGTGGGACTCGATCCCAGGACGCTGGGATCATGACCTGAGCTGAAGGCAGCTGCTTAACCAACTGAGCCACCCAGGCGTCCCTCAATCCCTTTTAAAATGCAAAAATAACCATGTAATTCCCCGGCATAAACCTCTTCCAGGGTTCCCCACTCACCCTACCACCAAAGCCCAAGCACCTTGCAGCCACTTACGGTCCTGTTCGTTTTCTTCCATCTCCTGCACCTTCCTCAACGTGTGGTGCCTTTGCTTAGGGAGCTCTGGAGGCTAAAAATGCTTTTCTCTCCAGTCTGCTAGCCGCTCTTCTGGATCCTTTGGTCCTCTGGTCACTTCCCGGATGGTGTCTCCTGGCCCTCTAGGTCTGGCTGGGTGCCCTCCCTTCATGCTTAGCCTCAGCTCAACTCAAGTTCCGGGTGTTAATGGTTGGTCCCTGCCTCCCCCTACCACAGGCAGGTGGCAGGTTCCTTGAGGGCGCGCTGTCTTATTCGTCAAGGTGTTCCCGGGTATTATACCTCAAATGCTGGACTGTTGCCCTGGTTTCCCCCCCTTCTCCACCACCATTTTGCTTCAGACTTCTTAAAACTGGATAGGATTTTCTCATTTGCCCTGGCATAAAGTAAGAACATAACAAGA
This sequence comes from Taxidea taxus jeffersonii, assembly GCA_003697995.1. Classification (NCBI taxonomy): domain Eukaryota; kingdom Metazoa; phylum Chordata; class Mammalia; order Carnivora; family Mustelidae; genus Taxidea; species Taxidea taxus. The sequence goes on along the minus strand of RCUC01095427.1, from coordinate 8,560 downwards.
GCCTAGAAGGCAAAAGGTGATTGAGCTGAATGGGAGTCTTTCTTTAGCTGTGTAGTTTCACAGTGTGACTGTGTGTGTGTGTGTGTGTGTGTGTGTGTGTGTGAGAGAGAGAGAGAGAGAGAGAGAAAGAGAGAGAGAGAATCTGATATGTGTGCTGGTACATGACATGGTGGACATTTTTTTTAAGTAAGCTCTACACCCAACATGGGGCTTGAACCCATGACCCTGAGATCAAGAGTCCATATGCTCTATAGACTGAGCCAGCCAGGTACCCCATGGTGGACATCTTTGATCATCTTTAAAGATAAAGAGGGATTTTGGCACCCACACCCTCCTGAGAGGTCCAGACCAAATGGCAGATGGGGAATGGGGAACCAGGACCTGAAAGGGAACAGGGGTCAGAGTCCAACCAAAGGCCTGCCGACAAGGAAATGGGCCCGGGGTCTGGTCCTTCTCCCCCCCTGGAGGCTCCTTCCCCAGCCCTCCAGCAGGTGCCCAGCTGCAGCAAGCACTTGGGCCACGTGTTGGAATCAGCCCATGGTGTGTTCTGGGGGTGCGGGGCCCCAGAGCAAGAACTGGTCACCGGCGAGGGGACTGTGGTAGACGAGTTTGGGTTTCACCCTCTGCCCAGCAGTGCCTGCCTCTGGCTCTCTTTCTGCCGGTTTAGTAACAGAAGATTCCTGATCGTGAAGGAGATGGACCAAGACAACCTCAGGTCCCTAACCTGGCTTTAGTGCCTCTGCTCGCTGACTGCGCTCTGACGTGCACACTGCCAGCCCAGAGGGGCCCAATCCCAAGGTCTGCGTGGCCAGGGTCAGAGGCAGCCCTCGGCTAGCAGATTGCCTCCACCACTAGAGAAGTTTCCAAGGTTAGGAACAAGTGCACTTGCCTTCGTGTTTCCCATCATATCTAGCCAGCATCCACTCTACAAATATTTATAGACTGAGTTCTGAGTAATATCCTCAGGAAAAACAGTCATTCTATCAGCAAACATATATGGAACCCTATGTTGTAGGGGATTTCAGAAAAAGACATGGACCCACTCCCAGGTCCCAAGGGGCTGGTCCCAAGTAGACAGTCTACTGCTGTCTACTCTCCCTCGAAGCTGCTGGGGAGGCAGGAATTCAACATTATTTCGGGTCAACTGAACATATCCTAAAACCTTTAACCATATTGACCTGAGGCTAACAGTATGTTCGGGATCGTAATCCACAAATAATTATTTAATTTCTAGAGATAAAAATTCAGATTCAGTGAATTTCCTAATCCTTCCCTAGGCACCAGGCACCCATTGGCTCATTTCATCCCCACATTAAGTATTACATTTGCTTATGATACAACTGATAAAGCTGAGGCTCAGAGAGGCTTAGCAACGTGATCAGGGTCACAGAGCTAAGGATTCATACCTAGGTCCACTTGCCCCCAGATCTGTGGGAATCAAGGGCCAGATGTGTTATATAATAGAACTGCCTTGTCCAATATGGTTGCTGCTGTTAAATGTAAATTGATCAAAATTAAATCAAATTAAGAAATTCAGGGGTGCCTGTTTGGCTTAGTTGGTAGAAATTGCGACTGTTGATCTCAGGGTCATGGGTTCAAGCCCAACATTGGGCGTGGAGCCTACTTCGGAAAAATCTTAAAGCAATACATTAAAAGTAAGAAATTCAGTTCCTTGGTCCCATTGGCCACACCAGAAGTGCTCAATAACCAACGGGGCCAAGGGCTATCACCCTGGAGAATGCAGATCTAGAACATTTCCATCAGCACAGAAAGTTCGTGATCACATGGCGTTGCTACAGGAACCCAAATGCAGGGACCGTTACTCGAGAGCTGAGAAATTAGGAAGGCTTTTCCAGGGAGGTGGACCTCGAGCTGGGCCGAGGACCTGAAACTCAAAGAGGCGGTCGGGGAGCATTGGAGGCAGCAGCAACTCCCCGGAGAAACAGGGAAATCGCTCCCTTCCAAGTGCTGCCAGCTCTCGCAGGGACCTGGCGCTGAGGGGATGCTGAGTGGGTGAATGAATGAATGAATGAATGTAATGATCAAGGCAAATAGAGGCTAAATGGACACGTTAGTTTGGATCATGGTGTGTGTGTGTGCAGTGTATTTTGTCTTGTTTGTGTGTACACGTGTGTTTGTGTATCCATGCGTACATGTGTGTGCATGTGTGTGACTACACATATGTAAATATGCACATGTAAACATGTACGTGTTTCAGGGGTGGGGGCAGGACGGGGAGAGGGAATGGGCCAGAAACAGAGGTTGCCCCATGGAAGTCCTTGAATCTCTGAATTCCAGGGTGAGTTTGAACTTAGCTCTGTCGGCAGTTGGGAGCCACGGAAGGTGTGTGAGCTGGGAAATGGCAGGAAATCCCTGGCAGAGGGCACGGGATGGGCCAGAGGCAGAGCGAGCCCTCGGTGTGCGCTGACAGCACAGATGTTTGAGGTAGATAGCTGCTCCGGTTCTGGGGCTGGGGGTGTGTTCAGAAGGAAGTCACAGGAAGGGATGGAGTTTCTCTGCCTTCTTCCTGGCAGCAGCAGAGCTCCTGGAGTGGTGTGCCGTGGTCGGCAGGGGAGGCAGTGTGGAGCGGCAGCGTGGGGCGGCTTGAGCAATCTTCAGCCCCGGAGGGCAAAGCGTTGCTAACGAACCTCCTCCCCTTCCGAAGAACTAGCAGTGCTGGGAACTGGGGTGTGTCTGAAACATTTCTAAACAAATCTTAAAACAGCTGTAACCCCAACTGAGGAACCTGGGCTGGGATTATGTGTTTAGTCTTCGTTCATCCCTGTCTTTGGGGACCAGGCCACAGGACACGGGCCCCTTGCCCACCCACCCCTCCAGGGCGAAGCCAGAAGAGCAGTGTCAGGAGATGGTTCCACAGAGGGAGACTTGCTCTCTGAGGGTGGAATCAAGGAGGGCTTCGTGAGGGAGGTGGCATTTCCCCCAGCCTTGCAGACTGGCTGGGACGTGGACAGAGGGCAACAGAGGCACTGCCCAGCCACTGAAGGAGGAATATGCACGGCAAGGTTCAGGGCAGAGAGTGGCCCAGAGGTTCCTGTTTCCCCCCTCACCCCCCAGCACTGGGAGGCAGCTTGAACTGCAAAGCCGGGGAGAGCAGGAGGACAGTTTTTAGGAGAGAAAGTGCCACGTCGGGATGGGTGATGTGTGAAGTGACAGAGACTCTGGAGGCAGGCAGACCGGCCGGAGAAGAAACGGCAGCCCCAGCCTGCCATTCTCCGTCAAGAATCACTCCTTTGTTTGGCCCACACCCTGAGCACTTTGTCCCTTGTTGGCTACCGTTATAGGGCAGCTGTCCCCGGGAAGAGGGTGGGCGAGGTCCGGGGAGGGGAGCTGTCCCCAAGCTGATTTACTACCTCAACAGCTTATCAGTGTGAATGGTGCAGAGAGACTCACCCTGAGGAGGGCTGAGGACAGGACAGGTGAGTTTCCAAGGAGAGGAAGGGGGTGCGGTGGGGTGCAGAAGGCTGTTCCTGCCTCGGTGGGAGGTGTGGTGGGGCCCCGCGCTCTGTTTGCTGGGCCCTCACCAAGCAGTTCCTATAATTCTGTTTACTTCTCAGGACATCTTAGTGCTATTGTCTCCGGTTCTCTTGAACCAGAGTTCAAGCGGAGTGCGCTTTCTCCGCTGTGCCCACATTGCCTGCAGGGAAAGTAGGGGATAGCTAGGGAGGAGGGAGCACTGGAATGCACGATTCAAGGATGGGCTTTTTCTATATGACTGGGAGTTTCTAGATGGCCCCATATCACAGCAGGCAGCTGAAAAGCCGCTGGTCCTAACACCCCCTACTGGTTTTCACACCCTGTGTACAAGGTGTGAATTACTCCCTCAGCTCCCCACCAGGAAGGGGGAAGCTCAGCTGTGCAGTGGGGGTGGAAAAGGTTCCCTGATAGGATTCCAGCATCCTGGGCCACAGTCGGACTAACCCTGTTGGCCATGTATATGGCGGGGGGAAAGATAAGGAGTGGCGGAGACTTAGAATTGGAGGCAAGGTCCGAGGAGGAAGGGGGAAGGCAGATCAGCTCTCGGAGGTTGTATGGGTAGGGTCCACTTTCTCTTTTGGGGCTACAGGGGCCACCAGTGACAATGGGCATCAGACGGTTCTGGTGCTGTGGAACCAGCAGCATTGGCGGGGCCTCCAGCAAGAGGCCAAGGAAGTGTCAGTGAGGGGGAAGCATGGGTGGGGAAGGGAGCAGCAGCCCACAAGATTGGAAGGTTCGGGCAGCTAGACAGGCAGGGGGGCAGCCAGGGCGAGGAGACCCCAGCAGCAGGTGTCTGGATTCTGGGAGGGGACCAGCACGGATGAGAAGCGGGGGGCTGGGTACTGTACACATCCCAGCACGGAGGCCTGGCTAGGGGGTCTCACTGCAGGAATGAAGGAAGAGACTTGGGCCAAGGCTCAGATCAAATGTAAGATCAAATAGCCAATCCTAGAGGCCGGTGCAGAGCCCCACAGATCAGTTGGCCCCAGGGGGCTGGGCCTGTGCCATGGCTCCAGTGGGGACAGTAGGCCAGCAGAGCCCAGGAAGGGGTAGACCTTTTAGCAAGCCTACGTACCCTAAGGTAACACACCCTTAAGGGGACTTCCTTAGGAAGTCTAGGTTCAGAAAAGGACCCAGGGAGCCCCCGGGACTCATGAGTATAATTCCAGAAGCTAAATTCCAGACTCTCCATGACTTTTATCTGTCCTGCTGGAGACACTGGCTGGCTAGTTTCTCTTATTTTAAACACAACTCAATCCATTCCTCTTCTGCACCCATCTTGAGTCGTTCTTAACTAAGAGGAGTCCGAAGGTCAGTGTTTATTTAGTATGCGCTGTCTGCATGCAGCCGTGGTTTGTGCACTTTATTGTACTGAGGAGAATGAGGCACGGAGGGGTGAAGAAATTTCCCAAAGGTCCAGCGGCCCAGAGAGAGTGAGGACAGAGTCCAGGCTATGGACACCCCCCTCCAAGCCAATGCTCCCTTTCCCCTGTGCCCCCCCCCCCCCAATCTGGACTTGCCATGGTAACCACGCCTCCTCCAGCGTGGGAAGCAGAGGCTGCAAGCAGTTACCTAGCAACTCCCCATAACCAGGTCAGAGCAGGGGGAGGGAGGTGCCATGTGCTGCCCACCTGGGGGAACTCGTCCTGCTGAAACGGGATTGCCCACGTCAGCACGTGGCCACAAATGACCCTGGGTAGAGCCGTACTTGGAGGCACCCGTGCGGGGGAGTCTCACAGCAGGCTCAGGGCTGGGACTATGGCACAGACCTGACTGGCGGTGGTCTCTGTCCCCACAGCAGGTCCAGAGCCTCACTCCGTGCAGTTCTGGTTTCTGGGCAGAGCGTGGAAGCTGTCCCCACCGACATGCTGTTTTAACACGCATGTGGGAATCCACTGTGGAGGGCTGAGGAAAGAATGTGTCCGCGCGTGTGTCTGTGTGTGCGGCTGTGTGTGTCCATGTAGGCATCTCAATCCTGGGGGGAAAGCCGGGGAGCTATGCTGCCTCACACTGCCTTCTTGTTCCTTAACTATCTCAAGAATTGTTTCTGGAATGGCCTGGTTCATAAAATTTGTGCATCTTCTAACATTTTCTATAGACTGGGTCGTCTTCAGAGCCATTGCCGCTGTCACTCTACTCCACCCATTTCCTCCTTTAGGACTGGGCTCTGCCTGGGTCCCCAGTTTCTGCCTCCTGTAGGGTCCCATCAACTGGTCTAAGCCAGTCAGGGTGGTCTCGTCCTCTTAGACATGGCTGGTTTAGGAATGACAGCTGATCTAGTCATGTCAACGGGGTCCAAGGGAAGGGCTGCCTTATGACTTCCGGGAAAGGCTTTTGTCACATAATTAATTAACTAATTAATTAGAGAGAGAGTGAGAGCATGAGTAGGGTGAGGGGCAGAGGAAGAAGCAGGCTCCCCACTGAGCAGGGAACCCAATGTTGGGCTTAATCCTGGCACTCCAGGATCATGACCTGAGCTGAAGGCAGACGCTTAACCGACAGAGCCACCCAGAAGCCCCTATTTATTTATTTATTTATTTAAGAGATTTTACTTATTTATTTGAGGGGGAGAGAGAGAAAGATCGCACAAGTGGTGATGGGGGGGAGATCTCAGGCTCACTCACTTTCCACTAGTCTGAGTGGGGCACTCAGGAGATGCCTGGACAAGGCTTGGTATTAAAAGTAAAAGACCAAAGGGAGGCAAGTGTCCCTCTTCCTGAATAAGTAAAAAATACGCCTCCTTGGTCCTTTGTCTCCTGGGTTGGAACTGGAATTGGACGTGTAGCTGCAGGACCAACTTCTTACAGGTTGAATAGGCTTCCCTCCTGCCCTCCCTCCTGCCCTCATTCATGCATTCATTCATTCACGCATGCGAGCTGAGACTCGTTCCTTCTGGCTTTCGAGAGCCAGTCGTGCACACATCTCTTCCCCACTCCCAATTCACTGATGTCATGCTGGTGGCTTGAAACCAGCCATGGTGGGAGGTTTTTGTTGTTGTTGTTTTAATGGACTTAACTTTTTTTTGAGGGGGGAGCACTTTTAGGTTCACAGCAAAATTGAGCAGAAGATAGAGTTTCCTTATACCCCCAATTCCCACACATGCACAGCCTCTCCCGGTACCAGCATCCCCCACCGGAGCGGTGCCTTTGTTATACTCAGGAGAAGCCAAAGCACCACATCATCATTATCACCCGAAGCCCATAGTTTACCTCAGGGTTCACTCTTGGTTTGCACACTTTCCGGGTTTTGACAAATGTGTAACGACATGTGGCCACCAGTACAGTATCATGGAGAATAGTCTCTGCTCTAAAAATCTTCTGTGTTCCACCTCTTCTTTTCTTCCTCCCACCTTACCCTTGACAACTGCTGCTCTTTTTACCATCTCAATAGTTTTGCTGTTTCCAGAATGTCCTAGAGTTAGAATCATACAGTATGTAGACTTTACAGATTGGCTTCTTTCACTTAGTGAGAGGCATTTAAGGTTTCTACATGTCTTTTCATGGCTTGGTAGCTCACTTCTTTTTTTTTTTTTTTAAAGATTTTATTTATATGAGAGACAGAGTGAGCAAGCGAGCGAGAGAGAGAGATTGAGAGCACATGAGCAGGGGCAGAGGGAGAGGGAGAAGCAGACTTTCTGCTGAGTAGGGAGCCCAATACGGGGCTGGACCCTGGGAACATGACCCAAGCGGAAGGCAGACGCCTAACTGACTGAGCCACCCAGGTGCCCTGGTAGCTCGTTTCTTTTTAGCACAGAAGAATATTCCATTGTTTGGATGGACAGAAGCTTATTTATCCAATCCCCTCCTAGAGGACACCTTGGTTGTTTCCAAGTGCTGGCAATTATGAATGGAACAACCATAAACATTTATGTACAGGTTTTTGCATGGACATAAGTTTTCAGTTTCTTTAATAAATACTAAGGAGCATGATTGCCAGATCATATGTTAAGACTATGTTTCGTTTTTGTAAGAAACTTCCAAACTGTCTTCCAGAGGCTATACCATTTTGCATCCCCACCAGCAGTCAATGAGAATTCCTGTTTCTCCACACCCTTGCTAACATTTGGTGTTGTCAGTATTTTGGTCCTTGGATTTTCTAAGAGCTGTGGATGGTATCTTGTTTTCGTTTGCATTTCCCTAATGACATGTAATGTTGACCATCTTTTCACGTGCTTACTTGTGATCTTCTGTTTTCTTCAGTGAGGTGTCTGTTCAGGCCTTTTGCCCAGTTTTCAGTTGGGTTGTTCATTTTCTTATTGTTGGATTTTAAGAATTGTTTATTTTGGGTCACAGTTCTTCACCACGTAGGCTTTCTGCGAATATCCTTTCTCCTTCTGTGGTTTGTCTTCTTATTCTTCTACCACATGGTAGGAATATCTACACTACAGAGTTGGCAAATGTGCCGATCGGGGCTTTCCTTCAGAGGGTAGTTGCTTAACATTTACCAGCACACCAATGTACGTGTGCATCAACCATTTATAGGGTGAATTGCTCATGCATGAAAAAATGTTCAGTCCCGTGGGGGAGGCAGGCTCAATGAATCCCCGACAATGCTAGAGTTCTGAATATCGGAATGGAAGCAGAATAAGGATGGAACAGGAACAGGAAGGAGGGACATCTACAGCAGCCATGAAGTTGGGATGACATCCCAGTGGAGAACTTGAGCCCTGAGCTAAGTATTTCAAAGTGAGTAGCCATCTGGATCCCTACTGCCCAGTGAGGTAGCCAGCCACTTGCCCCATCTCGCTGTTGAGTGCACTCACACTAGCCACATTAAGCAGTCAGTGACTGCAAGTGGCTGGAGACTGCCACATTGGATAGAGCAGATAGAGAACTTGCCCATCACCCTCACAGATATGCTATTGGACCTCACTGATCTAGACCAAAAAAATGGGGGAAAGGCATTCCAGGCAGAAGGAACCCAATGGAGAGACTCAGAGCTCTGAGACAACATGACTCATTCTGGGGAGAACAAACAGGCAGCATTCAGATCACACAATGGCATTAGTGCCAAGCCTGGGAGTTTAAACTGTGGCCTGAAAGCTAGTGGGAGCCCCCCCCCCCCC
>RCUC01095425.1:0-11003 GCA_003697995.1 Taxidea taxus jeffersonii | reverse complement strand
CGCACACACACGCACACACACGCACACACACCTCTGTCCATGGTGCTGAAAGACATACAGGTGGTAGGAGTAGGGGGGTGGGGAAGGGGCTTCTAGGCAATGTCTTTGGTGTAAATCAGCACACTCCAGAGCAGAGCAGAGAGCTATCTAACTTTTCACCCACTGCAAGTCCTTATTGGTCATGCAGTCATTCAACAAACATTTAATGAGACCCAAGTATCTCCTAAAAATAAGAAACAGACTACTTCCTCACGTTTATCTATCTCCCTCCAGTTCACAAATTATTTTTTAATATTTCTTTATCAGATTTTTATGATAAAAGTAATATATGTTCTGGTAAAAAATCAAGAAATTCAAAATTGTAAAGATAGGAGCAAATTACTTTCATATTTATGTTCTCAATAGATTTTTGCAAATAGCTCATTGAAATAGGTAAGGCAGACAGACCATTTTGTAACTCGGTTTTTTTTCCCACTTAAAATATACGAAGCAGGGACGCCTGGGTGGCTCAGTTGGTTAAGCAGCTGCCTTCGGCTCAGGTCATGATCCCAGCGTCCTGGGATCGAGTCCCACATCGGCTCCTTGCTTGGCAGGGAGCCTGCTCTTCCCTCTGCCTCTGCCTGCCACTCTGTCTGCCTGTGCTCGCTCTCTCTCTCTCTCCCTAAACAAATAAATAAATAAAATCTTTAAAAAAAATATACGAAGCATTATTCTATATTCCCAAGTATTCTTTAAGAACATGATTTTTAATAGCATGTGAATGGAGTGCATTCATTTTACTGAAGAGTTGTGAGTGGATATGTGTGTGGCTTCTCGTTTTTCGCTTAGAAGCACATCAGCAGTGAACACACTCATTCATAAATCTTGATGAAAATCTCCAAATCTTTTTAGCATAAATTCCCAGAACTTTAATGACTAGGTCAGAGTTTGGGAACATACTTTCTAGAGTTTTCTCCAAATTGCTCTCCTGAAAGGTCATAGCAATTTGCATTCTAACCAGTTATGAGTGAGACTGCCCATTTCCCACCACCTTTCCCATTGGCAAGTTATGCCTGCTTTTTACCTTGACCGATCAGGTGTATGAAAATAGAAAGCAATCTACATTTGCTTTCTTTTGTATGAGTGAGGCTGCATTTTTAGTGCTTACTAAATACTAAAAGTATGTCTTCTTTTGTGGACTGCCTATTTACATCCTTGATTACCATCTTATAGTGAAGAATCCAGGCACAGCCAGCACCATGGAAGAATCCTTAAATCACAGTTGTTCCTTAACATGGGACACACAAGGGAGTGGATCCAGTGGTGGGATGAGGTCTCCTATCAAACAGGATGAATCTTGTCCAAGACGAGAAGACTTTTACCGTGTCTCCCTCTTCCCATCCTGTTGCCTCCCACTATGGGGTAGGGGTGAGGATCTCTCTCTCTCTCTGCTCCTCTCTCATGGTCATCCCCTCCTATTTTCTTCCCCCAGCCCCTTGTGGAGGGGCTGTACATAACGCCACCATTGGCCGGGTCCTCTCCCCAAGTTACCCAGGAAATACCAACGGGAGCCAGTTCTGCGTGTGGACAATCGAAGCTCCGGAGGGCCAGAAGCTACACCTGCACTTCGAGAGGCTGTCATTGCATGAGAAGGACAGGTAAGCCTCTGAGGGCTTACCCCAGCAGGCTCCTTCCTTCCCAGAGTGTTGGAATGTGGTTAGGGATCTAGAGTCTTGAAATGGCTCATGGAGGCCGAGAAAGGAAAGGCTGGGGAGGTTGGCAAGGATATTAGACACCATCTTCGACCTCCTCCTTTTACAGGTAAGGAAACTTGGACAAACAGAGGGAAAGCAGCTTGCCCTGGGGCATACATCAGGATAGAGGAAGAGGCCTATTTCTCCTGCACATCCTTTTTTGCAGTTATCAAGGAGGGAGTACTCGCTGAGCACCTGCTCTGTACCCAGTCACATACTAAGCTCCATGGAGAACTAGAGAGAAGTAGCAAGATGTGGTTTCCGGTTTGACAGGAAATTGATGTGGAAACACTAGACTTGTACACAGGAAGAGCTAGGGAGAAGTTACAAGGCAATACTTAACCAAGAGCATGTCTGTAAACTCTAAGTTATATGTCTAGAATCCAGAATCTTAAAACTTTCTTATTCTATGACCTCATGCTAGAATATTCTTGAATGTTCTAGAAAAGTAAGACCTTAGCTGTTTAGACTTGCTGCCTTTGGTTGTGTTCCCTTGGAAATGGACATGGGGACAAGGATGTTAGGGAGAGTCACTCATTTGGCAGCTAATCCTGGGAAGCAGTAGTAGAGGCATGGGACAGTGGGCAGGGAAGGGAAAGGCGTCAACACAGTGTGTGTGTTAATGAGCAGGTGACAGCTGGGGCTCTATCCACTGGGGGCCTCTGGGAAACTGTATTAAGCATGCCTCAGCATGGTCCTTTTGGAGGCATGAGGGAGCTGGTGTATTTACCTGCCACGATCCCCCCCTCACCCAGCCATCATTGGATGAGAGATGTTCCTGGACACACTATCTCCCCAGCACTGCCACCACCCTTGAGCTGGTTGAGCTGATTGGAAAGCCAGGCCCCTGTCATCCCAGCCACAGTGGACACATGGCAAAATGGACAAACTGGTGCTTCAATTTATGCATTTTGGTAACATTAGAAATTCATCTGGGCAGCATAAGATAAACCCTTTTTATGAGTCCCAGTAAACACACACACACACACACACACACACACACACACCCCTCACAGAATTAAAAATGTCTGTTTATGACTCCATAAAAAGAGCTTGTCTAATTTGTATACTATCTCTCTCCCTAGTTTTACATAATTCCTTTAAAAATACCAAGACTAGCAAGGAGTCAAGTATCAATGGTTTTAATAACAGTAAAAATGAATACCAACATTTTGTGTAGCATATTTTCTTATTCGGGGCACTTGATCCTGTCGTATTCTCAACCTGTAAGATAGGTAGGAGAGATGTTATAATCCTTCCTTTCATGGCTATGGAAACTGAGGCCCATGATGTGCTGAGACCTATGTACACCCAATCGGTGGAGAATTGGGAAGTAAAAATCAGGACTCCTGATTCCACACACAGGGCTTTTAGGATATTAGAATAAAAAACAAAGCCTGTCAGGGGTCAAATGCTTAATAACCTTGACTCATATACCTACCCCTTCCTGGGCACGTTATGCACATGGCCTCTAATCCCTACACGCTGATGTAGATGGGTGTAATTGCATCCATTTTACAGATGAAGAAACAGAGGCTCGGTGATGTGAAATGTTCTCGTCCAAAGTCACACAGCTCAGAAGGTTATAGCTTTGGGATTCTGGTTGTCTGACTACCATTCTTTCAGCCTATTGATCTCTTTTTCTCAATTAGTATAGTAATTAGTATCCTATTAATTAGTCTGGTTCATTATATCACACGCATCATTTCTCCTATGACTTCAGAATCCATCCATGATCTAGGGCAAGCATTCTTACAGAAGAGGAAACAGGTCGCATTAGGTGGAGAAGCTTGTCCAGACAATTCAGGGAGTGAAGTTGGGAACTGCGTCTGGAAACAAGGCTCCAAAGGTGGCTCATTGTTGCCATGGTGTGTAGTTATCCTCCTGTCCTCTTCCCACCCTGCTCCTCCCACCAGGATGATGGTCTACAGTGGCCTGATCAACAAGTCTGCTCTTCTCTATGACTCCCTCCAAACCGAGAACGTCCCCTTTGAGGGTCTGCTGAGTGAGGGCAACAGCATCCGCATTGAGTTCACATCTGACCAGGCGCGAGCAGCCTCAGCCTTCAACATTCGGTTCGAGGGTGAGGGTCCCCAGGGTCCTCCCCCATAATGGGTGATGGCGTGGGTGAGGAGGAAGCATGACAGAGCTGGGCTGGGTCCTGGGAGCTAGAAATCTGACCTGCTAAGGGCAAGGGAGACCCAGTGGTCAGACTGACTCTTTGATTTCCAAAGTTAGACTCTGCAGGGTTGGGAGGGCAAGGGTTTATATTCCCATTTTAGAGATGAAAATATTGAGGTCCCAAAAAGTGAAGTGAATGGTCCAGGGGCCCTAAGCAGGTCAGCTGGAATTGAAATACGGGAGCTGGTGTCCATTTTCCTTGGAGTTCCCTAAACAGCAAGAAGGGTCCCATCTTCTGAGATCCAGCACTGTGAGGAACCCCTGCCTCATCTGCACTGCTCCCCCTCTTTTGTATCCCCACCCTAGCTTTTGAGAAAGGCCACTGTTATGAGCCCTACATTCAGAATGGGAATTTCACCACATCCGACCCGACCTACAACATCGGGACCATAGTGGAGTTCACGTGCGACCCTGGCCACTCTCTGGAGCAAGGTCCAGCCATTATTGAGTGCATCAATGTGCGGGACCCGTACTGGAATGACACAGAGCCCTTGTGCAGAGGTGAGTGGCCCCACTGCCTTCTTTCCGAGGTGACGCAGGGACGTCCACCCCCTCAGATGAAAAGACCAAAGGTGCAGTCTAGAAGTATATGACAAATTTACATACCAATTTTAGCATTAGAACCCTTTCCAGGGCTCACTATCTTTTGGGTCAGATTTGCTGCTTGTCCTTGAGAAAAATTACAAAACTGATAAATTTTTGAAAGTGCCCTTTTCTCCAAGCACAGACCCCATAGTGCATAACTTAGGGTAAAGATCTCTGCATAGATTTCAGCTCCTCTATACACCCTTGCTATGTACTTTTGTGCAGTGCACAACACACCCAACCGCACGTGGCATCCCTGAGTTTAATTAATAATGATAAGGATATTAATAACAGTTGCCAACGGCTGCATTTGCATTATCTGATTTAATCCTCACTATGACCCTGTGAGGCACATAAGTATTGACCCCATGCACAGGTGAGGAACCTGAAGCTGTGAAGTGATATTCCTAAGAACAGACTGAGGGTAACTGGTAGGGATGGAAATGAAACTCAGGGCTCTCTGTTTTCAGAGACCTGTGTTCTGAGTCCCTCTGGACAGTGTTGGCTGGGCAGAACCCTCATCTCCATGGGATCCCACTGCCCTGCCCTGCCTTGTCTCTCTTCCCATATTCAAGGCCTCAGAGCCCCCTTGAGCCTGGCTGCACTTGGAGCATGTGAAGAGAGCCTGGCTCCTGGCCGCCGCTGCCTGGATGGCAGTTGGCGTGAAATCACAGCTTCATCGTGGTGAGGGATTGATCCCTGTATTAAATGTGCTGGTTTAACAGAGCGGAATTTATTGGTGCTCTGGCCTCTGCCACATTGAGAACTTTCCAAAGTGGTAAACAGAGTGGAATTTAAAGAGCCAGGCGCCAGGCACGGCTACATCTCTACTTCCAGCTCAGAGCTGGGCTCTCTGGCAGTAATGTTAACTAAGAAGTATTGAGCCTTTACCTTGGGTCAGGTGTTCGGCTGTACTAACCCCCATGAGCTCAATCAAGCTCCAGAATAACCCAGCAGAGCCAGTGAGCAGTGGCATTACTACAGCTTTACAGAGCGAGGAAACTGCAACTCCAAAAAGTTGCATGCCTTGTCATTGAGTCTGTGGGGGCAGAGGCAAGACTCAAACCCAGGTCCACCTGAATGGAATGTAGTATCTGTCAGCCACTACTCACCCTGTCCAAGAATAGGGCTGCTGCGGAATCATCCGGAATGTTGAGCTCTGTCCTTGATCCTGAAAGAAGCACGGCGCCCTTAGCCCCACCTTCACCAACCATCAGCTAAAGGAGGCAGGCAGCCAGCCCTGACTTAGTCATCCCAAACACATGCACGGACTGCCTGAGGGGCAGACACCTGTTCTGGGTACATGGCGAGCCGTGAATGTCTGACTTCATAGCTTGAGCTCTTAACCGCTATGCCCTACTGGCTTCCTTATGAATAACGTGCGTCTGTCTCTGTCTGTTTGTGTCTCTCTTCTGCAGCCATGTGTGGTGGGGAGCTCTCTGCCGTGGCCGGAGTGGTACTGTCCCCAAACTGGCCGGAGCCATACGTGGAAGGTGAAGATTGTATCTGGAAGATTCACGTAGGGGAGGAGAAACGGATCTTCTTAGATATCCAGTTGTGAGTGTTTCTGATGGGGACCCTCCAGTCCAGCCCAATTGGGAAAGAGATGGCTCCTGCTTTGTTCTTTGAGCCAGTGTTAATGAAGCATCAGCTAGGTGTCAGGGACTGTGTGCAAAGAGCTGGAGTCCCAGGAGAAACGACAGCATCATGCACACAGACAGGCTCCCTAGCCTCCAGACATTCTGTCTTCAGAGGAAGCAGGCATTAAAGGTGGAAATGCACCCACATGGCATACCGTAAATTTGGTGAGCAATGTAAGAATACATGAATGATGCCATGAGATCCTATAGTGGGGAGGGATGTGATATAAAGAGGAAGGTCAGAAAGGCCTTCCCTGAGGATCCGATGCTAAAGCTCGGAACTAGCTAGTGTGTTGCCATAAATACATCTGAAAGGAACAGAATATGCAAAGGGCCTGTGGCAAGTACACTATTTGCAAAGGACTGAATAGCCAGTGTGGTCGGGAAGAGGGGGGAGGTATAACATGTACTGTCTGTACTGTAGCAGGTTGTTTTCTTATCTGTCCTCTCAACTAGACCCAAAGGTCCTTGTAGTCAGGGCTTTCTCTGATTTATCTCTGCCCCAGGATCTAACATAGAGCTTGCCACAGAGTAGGCACTCAGGAGACCAATGCTGCATGAACTGCTGTAATGGATGCTGTTACCCAGCTGTGTGGCTGTCTGCTGTATTCAGTGAGGGTGTCTATGGGATGCTCTATCCAGAACTGTCCCTCTGCTGAACTCCCCAGGGATGAGGAGAAGCAGACAGAGACAGATGGTCATGTCTAGAGAAGCAGAAGAAAGGGCTTCTGGGCAGACCCAGACACTGTGCCTTGGACGGTGGAGGGCAAGGGGGGAATGCCAAGTTCTGAAGGGCTTCTCTGGAGGCAGCCAGGGCCTGGGGAGCAGGGGAGGGTGCTATTCCCCTCAAGCCTGAAGTAGAAACCCAGTGGGCTGGGAAACAAGACCCAGGCTGCCTTGCTCTGCAGAGGAGCCTTGCAAGAGAGGAATTTTCTGCAAAATTATGCTGAAATTTTGAAGTTGTCCCTTAGAGCCTGGGAAGGTGTCCTTGGAGGCTGCCCCAGGATTTTCTGCTCTAGATGAATCGAAGATTCACAGACCTTTTCCAGTTGCCCCTTGCAGACTTGAAGCCAGGCCAACCTGGGTCAGAACCGAATCCCCATCTCTCCCCAGCTGTTTCCTTTGGGCTTCTTTCTGGTTTGGGTTTTGTTCATTCGTGATGAGGCTCTTGGAATATCGTGTTTTGTGGCTGCTGGAGGCAGCTTGTAAGCATCCCTTGCTCGTTCCTACCATCACTCACTCGTTGGTGGGTGCTCACCCCTTCCTTCTGTTCTCACTTCTGACTTCTAGAGTCTGGTATGAATCGCTCATTCAAGATTCACCTTCTCAAGATTTAGTTTCTGAGTTGTCTACTATGAGCCAAGCCCAGATGCAGGCACTGGAAAGGCTCTGGCAGCTGTCCCTTGGGCAGTCAATTTTATATTGGAGTAGAGCTGGTTGGATGATCTCTATTAGCTCTGGGTGAATGAAAAATACATATATGCCTACTGTGTGCAAGCACTAAGCTAGTCTCTGGTGGTCCAGTTGTGAGAAAAAAAGAACCATCTATGTCCTCACTGTGCAATGGGTGAGGCAGAAATGAAACTATATGCAGTGTGGTGAAAGCAGTGATAGGGAGGAGGCCTGAGTGAAATCAAGGAGGGCTTCCAGGAGGAAGGGACTTCTGAGCTGGGATGAAAGAGAATACAGGCAATGATGAGTGGAAGGGAAGTGTGTCCCAGACAGTGTGAACAGAATGTGCAAAGCCTGGAAATGAGAGAGAGGGTGGCCTGCTTAGTGACTTCAAAGAAGTTTAAGGTGGCTGGGGCATGGAGATTAAGTAGGGGTTATGGAGGGAAAGGGTCCAAGACCTGACATCTTCTTAGCTGAAGCTTCAAATAGAACACTCCTTTCTAAAGCTGTTTCCTCTGGGAAGCCTTCTGTGGCTCCCTACTGCCCTCATGGTAAATATGAACATATGGGCCTGGCTTATGAGCCCTTCTCCACCAGAAGCTCCCAGCAAGCCACTTCAGTCTTCAGCCAGGAGAAGGAGAGACCAATTCCTGGTATCCTGGCTTCTCTTGCAGAAGGTCCTCCCAGCCCCATGCCCCCAGGAATTGTCCATGCCCCCCACTTCTGCTGGGCTCCATGACCTTCTCCTTGCCCATGCCCCCCAGAAGCACGGTTCTGCTTCACCGAGAATGGCCCACGTCTCCCTTGGTGACACAGGGCTGGATGAGGAAACAGGAAAACGGGAGCTCTTGCTTTCACTCTCTCTAGGCATCAAATACTCAATTAACCTTCTGCTTGACACTAGATGGGGTTTTATTTGCAGAACACACGATGGAAGCATCCATCCTGAGCAGTTAGGTTCCTCAAAGCCGGGCAGCCATTGGCACCTGCATCAGGAAGGGACCCCTTGCCGGATTGGGGGGGTGGGGGAGGCAGACGTTCTCTCTTCTGATCATCCTGGCAACCCCAGGTATGAGGGTTGCTGGGGAGAGAGGAGCCTCGGCTTCTCTCCTCTGTGCCATGCCAAGGATCCCTGAGCAGCCCCAGACCTGGCACCAAGCCTCTTTGAGCTTCACATTCCTCCTCTGCAAAGCAAAGGGCTGCCTTGAACCAAGAGAATGCAGACTCAGACTCGCGGAGGGCCAGAGGAGTAAGGGAGAATAGGAACTGGGGCCAGGGTGGGGCATGTGGAGGGCAGGGGTCTGGGATGGAGGGGGTAGTGCATCCCCATGCCAAATCATTTAAATTTGCTTTTTTTTTTTTAGAATAATGCCTTGCCCCCCCCCCCGACCCCACCAAAAAAATAGTGTCTGCTGTTTGGGTCCAAACTCGAGGGGCCCCCTGTTTGTAAGCCTTGGTCTAGATGGGGATGAAGGTTCTTTCTCATTGCCATGGTATAGAGAGCGATTTTCATCACTGAGTGTTTCCCATTTGCAAAGTGCTTTTACAGACACAGATTTATTCCCTCCTCAGAGTGGTCCTGTGGGGGTAATACAGCTACTCTATTCAACTTGTATCCCCTGCCTTCTGACCTCTTCAGTTGGGTGCCTAAAAGGCCCCCTGAACAGAGAGTACCTGAAGTTAAACCCCCGATTCCCCTCCTGAAAACCCGTTTCACCCCACCAGCCCATCTCAGGAAGGAGTCCCCTTCTGCCAGCTGCTCAGGACAAAAAGACTCAAGATTGTTCTAGACTAGTAGAATGGGTGCATGTCCAACAACTGTCTTTCTTGGCAGCGGGGTGGGGAGAAACACCCTGATTCATGGCATTTGTTGATTTCCGCGGTGTAAATACTCCCACCAGGGCCCATTTCAAGCTGCTAACACAGTGCCAACAGGATCGCTAGGTGCCCGGACATTTAACAATTGACTCCTGAGCCAGAGCGAACTGTGGGCCCCAGCACATCGCTGGGAATTGGGTTCTTCTCTTTCTCGCACTCCCTGTCTCCCGAGAGTCCTCAGTACCTCCTCCTGATTCTAGAATTCAAGAACTTTCAAGAGCCAGAAGATGCCCAGAGTCTTAGTGTGTGTGTCTTCCCCACCACTGCCACCATGGCCCATGTCTCATCCCAGGATTATTCCAGAAGCATCCTGCCTGGTCTCCCTGCTCCTGCTTTTGTCCCCTTTGGGGCTATTTGTAACCCACCACCCTGAGTGATCCTGTTAAAACCTAAGGCAGGTCTCACCATGCTCTGCTTCAAAGCCTACAGTAGCTCTACATTTTACCTAGAGCAAAAGCCGAAGTTCTTACAAAAGATCCCATGTGACCTATCCCTCAGCATATCTCCTGTTTCACTGCTTTCCACTCCTCCTTCTCTCTATTTGGTCACACTGGCCTCCTTGTTGTGCCACAAACATACCCCAGGGCCTTTGCATTGGCTGTCTCTTCTCCCCTCCCCCAACCCCAGGATGCTCTTCCCTGAATATCCTGCACAGCTCATTCCCTAGTTCTTGTAGGTCTCTGCCCCCCAAATTACTCAGAGGACTGAGATGCCCCCTGATACCCTGATCTAAATCAGCCTCTCTCTCATTCTTTTTTTTTTAAGATTTTATTTTTCAGCAACCTCAACACCCAACATGGGGCTCAAACTCACAGCCCTGAGATCAAGAGTTGCATGCTCCACTGGCTTAGCCAGCCGTGTGCCCCAGCATCTCTGCCATTCTTGATATTCTTACCTTGCTTCCCATTTCCCTGTAGCACCTTGTACCATCCACCATACCACATATTGTTAAATTTGTTGAAACTGTCACCCCTCTACACCAACAATGTCACATCCATGAAAATAGAGGGATTTCCTATTTGATTCCCTGCTAGTATGTAGATCCAAGGCCTGGCCCGTAGTAGGTGCTCAATAAAATAAGGGTCCGTGAAGTCAAGACACCTTATCATGGCCATTCAGCCATGAGGTTTCAAAGCCAGAATGTGAACTCCAATTCATGTCCAGCTGCCTCCAATACACAGGGAGGGGAGAAAAGGTCAGAAAAATATGGAAAGACCATCGAGATGTGGCCTTCTTTTATTGCTAAGTCTACATTTATTACATGACCAGAAATGTTAAGAAGTAAGATTTTGGTTAAAAGCTATCAAGTAAAAAAATCATAGTGGGAAGACCCCCAAGAGAAGGTTTCATAGAATGATAGTATCAAAGGATTTGCCATCATAGACTTAGAAGCAGAATCTAGAGTGGGTCTTCTGAGGACCCCCAACTCCGTGATGGCCAAGTAGAGTTTGGGCACCGAGTAGGGTGGGGTGTGGGGAGGCTGGACTGTCCTTCTGGGTGATCAGATGCTAAGCCCGGGGGAAGGTGATGGTGGGACCACAGACAGTGGGGCTCTGAGCCGGGGCCATGAGGGAGGCTCCTTCCATGTGGGCAC
>RCUC01095402.1:0-13376 GCA_003697995.1 Taxidea taxus jeffersonii | reverse complement strand
GAAAACGAACTGTGCCCCCACATGAGTCCTTTCCTCCTCCCCGCTCACAAAGGCAAGTGCCCCCCCCGCCCCCGCCCTGCAAACTTCACATCCTCAAAGTCTATTTTTAACTTCATTCTTGAAACTGGCACTACGAGCTCTAGTATGTCCCAGGCAAACCAGCCTGAGGGTGAAAATCCAGCAGGCCCTGTGAAAAATGTAACCTGGAAAATCAAAATCAATCAAATAACAACACTGGAATTTCTAAACAGTTTAGATGAAAAAGCATCATTGGGGAAAAGTGTTTAAGAAGCCTGTCTTCCAGTCTAAGAATATTCATGCTGAATTAAATAAATGTTCTGAGTGGGTTCAGCTGCTTCTTTAAAAGGTATAGTTCAAACAAGAAGGAAACTGCAATGCTGTCTTGGCAAAACCACACAGTTGGGGTAAAGACAAGAAGAAAATAACACGACCAAAGTTCAGAGGAATCAAGCGGTTAAAACATAGGCGTCTGATCAACACACCACACCAGCACACACATGCACGTCACACCAGGCCTATGTGCAAGAAGAAGCCTCCAGAAGCCTCGGGAGAGGAGTCTCCCAACTGGAATTCACCCCTGGTCATTTACCGTGATCTTTAGCCCTGTGTTGGCGAAAGCAGCAAAACTTCCTTTTCTTCTTATCCTCTTTTAGCAGGTCTGCCACTGTGACTCCTTCAGGTGGAACACAGGCAATGTTGTTATGACTCGGTAGAGGGCAGCAGGAGCAACGCAAACAGCCTGAGGCCCAGAAAGGCAGCCGCAGGCACCGGCTCTGATACTCGAAAACCCAAGTGTCCTCCTACTTGGACATCTACAGTTCAGGGTCTGACCGGTGGAGGGGAGGAGCGCTTTCTGCAGCGAGGGTACCTGTCCCAAATAACCAACCAACCAGCCAACCAACCACGCCACCAGAGACAAAGCTTCCCAGGGTTTGGCCACCCCACTAAGAAGTGCGTTCGGGAGAAGGCATTCAGCCACAGACAGGAGTCCCGGGTGCTGACCAGCTGGGCAGTCTGGCTGGTACCACTACGTGGGAAGGACATGTGGGGGTTTACAAGGTGGGCTCTGGACTTGGACAAACCAGGTCTGATCTCAGCCCTGCCATTTCCCAACTGGATGAGCACAGACAGGTTACCTGCTTTTGCTAATCTGCTTACCTTAGTAAGTGGTAAACGGTAAATATAGTAACACAGGTGCTGGCAAGGTACAGCACGTACAATGGCCCTGTGGCCACTAGGTCACAAGAAGAATGATTCTAGGGTCTCCAGCTCCCTCTGGCTCTGGGAAAGGATATCACGATATTACCTGGTGGGCTGATCTTCAGGGTGGGGCCTTGTGCTCAGGGAAGGGAGCTGCAGGGGCAATAGGGGAAGCAGAAGGAATGTCACGCTGGTGAGAACACAAGGACATGGGCACTCACGAGCCTGACAGGTGGGAATGTAAATGGGTACCAACGGCAGGACACATTTCTAAAACGGGCATCCTCTCTGACCTAGCAAATCTCTTTCTGGCACTTTCTCCCACAAGACTGTGAGCATGTGTGTGCAGACCCAGGTGCACACATTTGTGGGGATTAATGGTGGCTCATCTGCAGATGAGCAAAACCTGCATTCAAATACCAGCTTGGCCACTTGACAGGCGTGGGACCCTGGGAAGCTACTTAACCTCTCTGTGTTTCAATTTCCCCATCATCTGTCAAGTGCTTGCCTCCCAGAGCCCTGGGAGGAATAATAGATTTACACACCCCGACCCTTAGAAAAGCGTCTAACACACAGGAAGCACCTAATGTGAGACATTCTTATTCCACTTTCTTTCATGGAACGCAGACTCGCTAGACCACATTAGGTACCCGCCACACAGTGGAGGACAGAAACAGATCCTGTTTCTACCCCCAGGAGCTCGCAGTCTGTGGCACATGGTTCAGTGAGAAAGGCAAGCCGCTGCACATCCCCCACCCCCAGCTCGATGATGTTAGGGTGGGGACACGTGTGTAGGCTGCCCGTGAAAGCACATATGTTCCCACGTGCACAGGTGAGGTCACAAAGAAGAGGCCCCCAATGGCCCAGTCTCATTCTCTTATCCTTTATACACTTTGATATATGAATTCTCGGCAATGAGCAAATACTACTTTTGCAATTAAAATATATTAAAAACAGGGGCGCCTGGGTGGCTCAGTGGGTTAAAGCCTCTGCCTTCGGCTCAGGTCATGATCCCAGGGTCCCGGGATCGAGCCCTGCATCGGGATCTCTGCTCATCAGGGAGTCTGCTTCCCTTCATCTCTCTCTGCCTGCCTCCCTGCCTGCTTGTAATCTCTGTCAAATAAATAAATAAAATCTTTTTAAAATAAATAAATAAAATATATTAAAAACAAGCACACACAGCCTGACTCGGAGTCTATAAACCTGGCTGGAGGGCCTTCACCTCATGTCCATGCTGGGGTGACCATCCCTGAGCCCATCTCCCACCAGCTCTTAGGAGACCTACCCAGGGTGGGCATCTGCTCCCCGTACCACCTGCCCAGTGTGTGTGTGTGGGGTCTCCCAGCCGCCCCCAGTGCTGGGCCCACCTCCATCAGCTCTCCTGGTCAGAGGCACTCCCAGCTACCCCCAGAGACAGGGCAACCCTCCTGAGGCATGCCGCTCTAACTGCTGCTGTTTGCTAAATTTACAGCCTTCAGAGGACTGTCTTGCATTCTGAATTTGCACCCTGAGCTGGTTTAACTGTGATGAAAGCAGTTTGATAAGTCGCCTTTGGAAGACACAAGCTTTGAAATTGGACTAGCACACTTCCATGCCCCGTTCTGGGAAACAGCTACACCATCCCTGGTTTCCTGCCCACCCCCAAATCAAACATCTCAGTAAAAGGCACACAAGTGGTGCATGGGGAAGGGAGGTGACTGGCTGTGGCAACCTTGGGTGTGGACACACGGTGGGGAAGGGGCAGGTTCCCGACGGGCGGGGCGGGGAGCCTCTAGGACTTCTGAGGAAGAGATCTGTGTGCCATCTGTGGGTAGCATGTATCCCCTCTTACAGAGATCATTGATCATTAATCGTTCCCACAGTGAAACGGTCCTGCCTTTCTGGCCAGAATTTTAGAATGAGCTCCCTTTAAAACGATTTCATTATTTTTAATGCCTTCTTTTTTCTTAAAAAAAAAAAAAAAAGGACTAATCACTGACAATGAGAACAGTTTAAAATAGAATTTTAGGCTTCCAGATTTTAATGGCCCTAGAAAAACGCCATTGTTAACAGAGAAGCAGCTGCATACGTCTAAAAAATCACTTTGAGATTTGGCAGGGTTTCTTAAGAAACTTGAGGCTCAGCAAAAAGTTAAATAAATTATCCTTGAAAATGTCCCAAATGCTTAGGAACTAACTTCCAAGGGAATTTTGTCCATTCAATTAACCATGTAACATCAGCTTCCTAACAGCAAATTTACAGAATGGACGTTTTCCATATTCCACGAACGCACAAAGCTAGAGCTACCAGCCATAGTAGCCAGCAGAGAGCCCAGTTACGGCGCCGACTGCCTCTCCTCCTGTCTTCCTGCCAGTGTAGGCCCGCGACAGTGTGATATTCAGTGTGATATCGTTCAGGGGTTCCCGACCCCGGCTTCACACGGGAACCTCCAGGGAGCCATGCCTGGGTCCCACCGCACACAGACCAGTTTTCGCCGGGGTGGGGGAGGGGTATGGCACCAGGATGTCTGCGTTCCCCAGGTGACGTCACGTACAGCCAGAGGTGGGTACCGCGGGGACAGGCAGTGGCGTTTAGGAGATCAGAGAGGAGAGATGAGATGTGTGCCAAGTCCAAGCACAGGATCTGGCATCTGCTCTCCGACAGCAAGCACAGACAGATCGCAAACGGACGCTGAGCCAGAAAGCCGTGCCTCGGTACCTTCAACACGACTGACCCATCAACAGGTTTGTTTTCCATCAATACTGAGAACTTCTCAGTCTCTGAACAGGAAAGTACAGGGACGTGGTCCTAAATGGGGTCCTTAGCCTAAGGTTGGTTAGAGATCTAGTAGGATCTGCAAGAATTACTGTGTTTAGGTCAAGTTATCCTGTAGTCTGATAACGGCCTTGATACCATGTACTTCCGTGGTTACAGTGACTCCTGCCACGAATCAAACTTGAAGCCTCAGGACAACCTGTGGGCAAGTAACTTTATCACCTTCTTGCAGTCAGGGAAATGGGGGCTCAGAGACATTGGGTCATTTGCCTATCACTCAAGTCCAAATTCTGAGTCACAAAACTCAATGGCAGCCAGTTCCAGACAAGGGGTACCGCTATCTAGCCCCACTTCCAAAGGCTCATGACACCTGCAATTCATGTTTCCTGAGGTCCCGCCTTTGCTTATACAGCCTGAGGCTTGGCTATAGCAAGCGCTTCCTGTCACACTGTCACTTAACTCCCCCATGCCTGGAAGGAACCTGTCCCAATCCCATCCAGGACCCAGCTGGAAAGGGCAGTCAGTGGCATAAGCATCCTGAGGCAGCACGGATAAAGCCGGGATGCCCAGGGAGTGCCCCATACCATCTCCCCAAAAAAATACAGGAATGGGGCTGGGGTGTTAAGAGTGTGGGCCTGGCTCTTACACACCCAGGAAGCATGTCAGCAATGGCCATGCCCACGCTGCACTGCTTGCTACCAGGTGGCAGAGACCAGACCTGGCATGTGCAGGCAGTGAATCAACCACTGTCAGCTGGTGAGGAGATGACGCAGGCCTTGTGGAAATCCTCTGTCCCCCTCGGGTTTCTTGGTGTGACAGGGAGAAGATGACAGGAAGAAGATGGACAGGAAGAAGACGACGGCACTCCTTGGCCAAAAGGTCTGGGCTGCCGGGAGTATATTCAAGGAGGCCCACATCCTCGTCGGAAGGAGATCTGGGGCTCTCATCCTCAGTCAGTTAACTCCCTGCATGGTTCCCACAGCCTGAGATCTAGGTCTTTCTTTCAGACCCTCATCATCAATGTCCTGGCAATCAGGACATCGGGAGATCAGAGCCTCACTCTCCAGGAAAGCCCTGCACCTGGCCAAAGGAGCCTGGTAAAGGACAAGGGTACCCACAGAAGCATGTACTCTTCAGGATCAAATGTCCAGCTGGTTCCCAGGTTGAGCCACACAGCACTGAGCCCGGCACAAACCACAGGGATGCAGCTGGCTTTACCAGGTGAGGAGTCCTGGTTACAAGGTGAATTCTGAGAATTGACAACTTTGAAAGGGCCACTGGTTTTTTTTCCTTGATTATACTACTGAGCAAAGCGCTTCAGGGCTTGCAACACTGATCACCTTCTGTACCTTGCTCCTGCCATTTCCCTAGCCTAAGAAGTGTTCCCTTCTCCCCTGTCCCTTTGGAAGCCACAAGCAGCGCCTCCCTGGAGTTCAGCAGGAACACCACCTCCTCTAGGGAGCATCCCCTTGCATCCTTGTGCCCTTGCAATGATGTGCCCATCGTTGCTTTGTTGTGCCTCTCAGGGCTCCCACAGCAGACTACTGGCCCCTGATCACAGGACCAGCTTGTCCCCATCTTACACTAAGGCCCGGCTTCTCCGTCTTCCCTCTACAGCCAGGTTTCCAAAGGCAGAGGCACAGAGTTTTGTCACAATGTGGCCAGGTCCTTCACACATGTGGCAGCACAGGAAGTACTGGGCCCCCAAGACAAAGTGAGCAAGAGCTCTGAGGACTATCAGAAGACACTGCCTGGAGCCCAGAGAAAATGCCCACTCCTCAAACCCCAGGCACAAGCACAGTCTCACCACACCTGATGCTAGCGGCATGAGCAGGGACCCCCATCCATTTCCAAAGCCGGGGCATTGAAGGGGTGAAAAGACACCACCTGAAAGGCTCACCCAGCAACCTGTCTGCCACACCTCAACTGGTAAAGGAAGGGGCTGTGCTCAGGAATAGGCCCAGTACTTGTGCTGGCTGACACACGACATGCTACACTGGGAGAGGGAGGACGTGGCTGGCAGACACCCCCCCATACACCCCACCCCCACCCCGGCAAACAAGGTCAGCGCCGAAGCTGCAGTCTGGAAAGGAGCAAGGAGACAGTGGGGTAGGCATCCCTCCTGCTCCAAGAACAGCCTGTTGCCGGCCATATGGTAGGCACAGAAGCCACAAGAAGACCAGGTGGATTCAGACTTAAATGCCCTGAAGACAGAGACACCCTTCTTATACCCAGAGACCCAGAGGACGCCACCAAGTTTGGAACTGGAAGGAATACCCCAACATGAACTCCCGTCTCAGAGTCAGCACACAAAGGCTGCTCTAGAAATCCTCCAGCAGCTTCCTGATGCTCAGGCACTGTGTCTCCCAACTCTTCCTCGAGGGAGCAGCACCACTGACCCTGGAAGCAGCAGGGAGGGGAGAGGAGGAGTCTGCACACTGCAGGCCCCCCAGGAGCCCACAGGACTGAGTCCATCATTTGCAGCTGTGAGAACAGGAAACCCACACTCCCAACGGAAGCACAGACCCCGCGTCCTCAGCTAGAAGCAACCAAAGGCCATCTCAGTCACCCGTGGGCTGCTCGGCCTTCACTTGTGTGATCCATTGTCTACAGAGGAGGCACATACTGGTCTCACCCGCCCAGGCTCCCTACCCCATCTCCCCCAACCAGCTGAATGAATGAACCACCCCCGGGCCCTCCTCATACCTCTGCCATGGCTCAGGAGGTTTCTCCTGACACTGACCAACCTCAGGCTCCTCCATCCTTCCAGGCTCGGGGCCAATGCCCCACAGCTCCCCACTGGAGCCCCACCATCGATGCTCAGCCCCTCAGCATCGGGCACGCAGTTGCCACCCCTCCCGATGTGCATCTCTGTCCCCTCGGGCAGCATCTCAGCATGCATAGGCCTAACCATCCCCAGAAGGAGCAAACCACATCCCCTCCATCTCATGAGTGCCCCCAGCAACCAGCGTCCTCCTTGCTGGATGAAGGAGAGACCGCATGACGCCTCAGGGGCCCTGCCCTAGGGGAGCTCGCTCTGCCATCTTCCAGGAGGTGGGGCCCACCTTGGTTCCCCAGGCCTCTCAAGGGACACGCGTCTTTGACATAGGTTTTCCGTCCTTACAATGAACTATTCTGGATTGGAAACAAACCACAAGCCTCTCAGTCGAATCTACTATTGAATTTCAGTTTCTGCTTTTACCTGAGGCACAGATGGCCCAGGAAGAGTGCGAGCTCCTCTGTGGGGGAAAGTAGGTGGTAAAAGACACCTCGGTTGACGATGGTAATGAACTCCAGGGGTTGCTGGGCTCCCGGCCTTCCTGCTGCAGAATGTGCCCAAAGGGCCTGGTGCCATGGTGGGCTACGAGGGGAGCGGGCTCCAAGCAGCCACGCCAACTCACATGCATCCTCGCCCTGCCCGGACAGCTGAGCTGGCTTCTTTCCAGGTCCCGACGGGCTGAGCTCCTGGCTTTGCGTGTGGAGCCCAGGTGCAGGCCACGCCAGGCAGCATGTGGACAGAGAGGGACCCTGCTCTGCATGTTCTCATCCAGGAACATGGCTCACCCCACAGGGAAGGAGCTGCAGCTCCCGTGCTGTGGGGTCACCATGAGTCTACTGTGGTGACGTGGTGGCCGCCCCCACAGAAGGGGGTCTCCAATTTCACAATAAGCGAGTGTGGCAGACCCTGTGACCGGACACGAATCTAAGTCCCAAACCTCGGGCGGAGTCTCAGAGCTGGTGTAAATGCCCCGGTCCCCTCTGATGGGCGGGCGGAAGGGACCAGGCTGCTGAGGGGAGGCCACCTGTCTCTCAGGCCGGGTCAAGGGGGAGCAACAGCTCTGCCCGGCGGGGGCCTGAATCACCCCTGAGCTCTCTCTGGACAGGAGTAGGAAGGGGTTACATACTGTTTCGTTTGCTTTCCTCTCCTCCTTCTTCCTCGTTCTCAGGATCAATGTCTTCGGCTTGGGTGATCCAGTCCAAGTAGCCCTTTAGATCCTCCTCCAGCTGCTGCTTCTCCCGGAGCTTCTGGAAATCTCCCCGAGCTTTAGCCTTCTCTCTCTCCTTTGAGAATTCTCTGAGGGAGGCAGAGAGAATAAGCACACGTCAGGACGTCCTTGGGGACCTGGACCGTGAGCCCTCTGTCCTGCTGCACAACAGGCTTGTGGCAGGACACACAGCGCTGAGTACGGCCACGCGAGCACAGCAAGAGAGGCCATATACGTGGACAGGACATAGCACAGTGTCTTCCTAAGCAAGACTGTGGCTGTCAGAGCTGCAGAGACCACACCAACACACATGCACTGTCCCTTACAAAACCAACAATCCCCAAGATCCCAAGGAGCCCAGGCCCCAAACGCCACATGTTGTTGTGGCAGACTTCCTGACTCCCACCGTCCCCCATGAATAGCCTGGATTTGGACATGTCCCACCTCCCCCAAAGCCTCCTCGGAGAGCGGGCATCACACATCAAAGAGCAAGGACCCAGGAGGGCTAGGTTGTGGTCAGAGAGGGCACACACCAGGTGTAGGGCTTCTTCAATACCTATAGCCAAACACAGCATTCCTGACCCTGGTGTCCAAACTGAGAGCCAGGAGGGGGAGCAGGTGCCTCTAGCAGCACCAGCAGCTTCCCACCGGAGCAGTGGACAGGGTCGGACAGACCCACCTCACAGCTCCGTTCTCCCTTCCCACACAGAAAACAGAACACCGAAGAAGCACTACTGTCATCCTTAACCCTCGCTTCCTTGCCATGATCTTTTCCCAAAAGTCTTCCCCATAGGAGACGAAGAGGCAATACGATTTGTTGCCCATTTATGGGAACATCTGTCCTGGAAAGGCTTTGGCAGAACATGTACACATTCGCAACTGCTTGTTGTTTACTCCGCCTTTGCTGTCTGCAATCCTCCATCTACACATACATACAGAATCCCCCATTTGCTCAGGCAAGCCTGGGAGTCAGGTGGGTGATGACCCAATTTTCACATCCAAGGAACCACCTGCATTTCCAACCAGGAATATCTACAGGAGCCAAGCTAACGAGTCACGGATTTCCTAAGTACGATTAAAAAGCTGCTAAGGAAGCAGATGAGATAACAGCACAGCTTCCGCACACACAGCCCTGGATTCTGACAGAGTCTTACATCTGTCTGCCTTCTAGCCCAGAGATGGCACATCTCTCTATCAGGGACTTCTTTAACTCAATCCAACCCAACCCAACGCAACTCAACCCAACCCAACTCAACCCAGCTAACTCAATGAATGAAGGGGGAAATGATCTGCTTACATAAGGCCAACCCCTCTTCTCTTCCTTCTCCCTCTCCACTCTGGTCTGTCAAAGGGCTGAACAGATACTTGAAAGCCCAGGGATGCTGATGCTTCAGATAAGAAACTAAACCCCTCACCAAGGTGCCACCCTCTGCCCAGTGAAAAAGGATGACACTCATTGCTCCCCAATCACCCACATTTTGGATGCCCCAGAAGCTGTCGTTGGCTGTGTGAGGGCTGATCCATTCCTACCTGCCCCCTCTGGGAAGTGGGGGAGACAGGGCTGCAGTGCGTCCTGGGCCTGGTCTGCAGAAGATATGACCTCAGGAGGTTTGCAGGGTGAACCAAAGCTGATTGAGACTCAGAGATGTTTTCTGCACTCCTCACCCAGGGCCTTTTCCTCCAGGAAGAATCCTTGCCCATCTCCCATAGGAGAGGCCATCACAGGCAGGGTCTTGCTACTCAGGCAAACCACACCCTCAGGAGGATGAGGGGCTGCCAGACCCGCTGGGCTTCCTGAGACACAGGACACCGGTGACTCAGCTCTGGGTAGGTTCACCAAATTAATTTGAATTTAAAAAAAAAGTCACACCCAATCCATAATGACATCCCTGAAGGATGTAGTGGAGGCCCTGGAGGTTCATGTGTCAACATGAAAATGCATCGTAAAGAGCAACTATGTGGGCCTCATTTCAATTGTTCACCAGAAGTATCTTAGCCCAAAACTCTGTGTTTTGATTTTGAGCTTGGAGTATGAAATTTACATGGTTATGATAAAAACAGGGTATTCTTATTCCTAGATCCATAGTTCATCTGAGTTCTTAAAAAAGATTACAAAGATAGTAAGAGAGTTACCTGAAAACCCAAAGGCTTTACGAAAGAGAATTTTGCTTTAATATATTTTATGAAGTTCTTGTCTTTCATTTTACTTTCTTTGCATTAGAAATACCAAACCAAAAAAAAAAAAAGAAAGAAAGAAAGAGAGAGAACTCTAACAAGCGGTACTACTGTTGCCCATTCGTGGTTGCCGAGACATGGTAACACATGCACTGGTAAAATCCTACTATGAGTAAAACTTCTGAGAACAAAAACCTGGCTTAGGGCCCATTTGTTTTAAATAACAGTCACTATTACACAACTTCAGGTGACAAAGCTGTTCATGTGAGCACTCAGAACTGATTGAGGCAGTTTCTGAATGGCCTAATACTCAGCAGGCAGGCAAGCTTTGCTGATTAGAAAGAACAGAGATTTGCAAGCATGAATCTCCTCCCGGTGGCTCCGAGACAGGCTGGAGGAAAAGAGGAGGGGGGAGCATGGAGGGGGTCCCTGTGATGGACTTGTAGACCACACTGGGCTCTCTGGTGGAAGATGTGGATTCTAGTCCCAGCTCTGTCACTGGTCTCTTCTGAGTTTTGTTTTCCTCAGCTGCAAACAGACATAAGACCTGGTCTACTGTTTCACAGAGATTAAGTAAGACAATACTGTGGAAATCACAAAGCGTTGGACAAATGTGAAGCTGAAAGATAGAATATTTAGTGTTGAATCTGGACATGAAAAAGGCAACAGGAAGAGCTTTCTCCAATACCAAAAGGGGGAAAATGGCAAACAGCACTGAGTGGGCTCTAAGCTAAATGATCCCAGCAGAACTGAGAGAAACACAGGACACATGGGATCCTAGGCTCAGAGCGACCTCCATGAGCCAGCCAGTGCCTCAGCAATCCTGTACCACTCTCTACCCCATTGGAAATAACACAGCCCCATCTTGACAAACCTTCCACTCCAGAAAAATCCCATCCGAGTCCTCCGAATCTGCCACCGACCTCAGTGGATGAAGAAAAAAGTTCTTCATTTTGCATGAGAACTTGTCATTTTCGAAGTTTGTTACCAGGGGACTGAATAACAGTCACTACTACAAAAGTTGACTTTAAACAGCTATTGATAGAAACCATCTGACTTTTTACAAATGACTAGAAATCTAACAACTCAGCATGTGACAGAAGCCTACTGGTTCCAGATCAGGATTCTATTTATGATACAATCAAAAGAAAAAAAGACATAAGAAGGGCTTTGACAAAAGGCACCTGGTATTTTATCCTTTATGTATGAACAAAGGGGTAATAAGAAAACATGCAATTACACTTCAGGGTGTATCCAAAAGATAAAGCAGAAAATGCAAAATGGGGACCAATGGAAGGGAGGGGACAAAACAGGAGGGGCCCTGTTAAGTGTAATTTTATAGCCCTGACTTTTGGGACCATGCTAATGTTCCACAAATTATAATTTCTTAATTAAATCACCAAGGATGGGATGGAGGGAAAATACCCCTAAAGTGGAATTAAATTGAGACAAAAGAATCTGATTGTATGTCAAACGAATACCACAGCTATCCTGAAGAGAAAGACAAAACTAGCTCAGGTAGCTTAGGATCTCTTGACTGCCTGCCCTCAGTCTTGGATAGGACCAAGTGAGGGAAGAACAGCAAATAAATGCTAAACTCCTTCAGGGAGTTTTGTGTTTGGTAGTGGTATGGACAAAAATAGCACTGAAATCATTCCAGATGTATTATCGCACTCAACAAATGAGCAAATGTGTCCATGTTGTTGGGAGTCAAGGTTTTCACTGTAGACGGAGGGTCTTAGAAACATGAAAGAAAGAAAGACTGAAAGGATCCTCTGGGGAAGGCCTGGAATGGGAGGTGTTGGTGTGAATTCATGATTTCTATGTATCTGTAAATGTAAGTATGTGTATGTGTATGTATATGTATATATAAATGCATTTATTTCCTAGCTCTGTTGAAAGGATATGGAAGCAAAGGCACCCTAGTAGTTATGAGCACACCTGGCACCCAGAATTTGGTCTCTAATACCATTTCTATGAAAAGGAACCAGGAATCTTTGGTAAATACAGCTGACTCCAGGGCTAGGGTAGAGTAGGTACAGGATGAAACAAGCAAGGAAGTGCCAAAAATAAATGAATAAAAATTAAAAACCAAACAAAAATATGATAAGAGCATGCCATAAGCTCACAGGAGCCAGAGAATTATCTCACATTGGCTAAATCTAGGATAGTTTGGGCCCCAAAATGATGAAAAACAGAAATTAAAATTTTAAAAAATCGGCCCACACTTATAATTGACAGATAAATGAAAAAACAAATGAATTGATCATTGCTAGAGAACTGGAGAAGCGAGGTGGTGGACAACATGAGTGAAAGGGAGTGGGAGATACAGGCTTCCAGTTATGGGATGAGTAAGTCATGGGGGTACAAGGTACAGCACAGGGAAGAGAGTCAATGCTACTGCTACTGTAATTGCAGTGTACAGTGACAGATGGTGATGATGCTTGGGGTGAGGACAGCATAATGTATAAACTTGTCAAATCACTATGTTGTATGCCTGAAACTAATGTAACACTGTGTGTCAACTATACTCAAATTTTTTAGAAGTACAAGAACAAAAAAGCAAAAGCAAATGAGATAAAATATTAATAAGGGAATTCAGGTAAAGGGTACATGGATTATTCACTACATTAACCTGATTCTTATAACTTTCCTATACTTTGAAATTACTTCCAAAGAGAAAGAATTTTCAAGCTTTGGAAAAATGTAGCCAGGGTAACCAAGTGCAAATTTACGTCACGGATGCATTTCTGCTTCCCAGCTAGACTGTAGGCTCTTCCCAGACGGACAATGTTGTTCATCTCTTATGTTTTCCTTTCCACATCTCTGTCTCTCCCATAATGCTCCCCCACCTTCCAGTAGGCATGTGGGAAAGTCTGGATACAAAGCACATGAAATGAGCCCCACTCCTTAAGAGGCCAGAATGCATCAGGAGAGAAAGCCCGTGATTCCTGGGATCTCCCAGAGGCATGAAATGAGTGTGTCTCAGCCTAGACACACCATCTGGACCAGCTTTCACCATCAGCCTGCCCTTTCCCTATATCATTTACAGGCCTCGTGTTGCTAGAGAATCCTGGTTGCTAGATAATCTTTCCTCCCAGTTTATGTCCTTTGTAAGGGGGAATTTCTCAATGAGGAATCTCCCTGCCCGCTGGACATCATGACCACCAGGCGTCTATGCCGGCCAGTCTGCACACACCTCACCCCCCGAGGCAGCTGGAATGTCCATGAGGGTTCCCC
>RCUC01095395.1:0-37446 GCA_003697995.1 Taxidea taxus jeffersonii | reverse complement strand
CTTTTGAATAACTCCGAGCCTATTTAGGGGAATTCCAAACTATGCCAGCTGCCCTTCACATTTACTGTGGCTCAAGGCTGCTGGTTTTCAAGGCTACCACAGAGCAGGTAAGAGGGGGATGGGAAGGGCGCCTGGGTGGCTCAGTGTGTTAAAGCCTCTGCCTTCGGCTCAGGTCATGATCCCAGGACCCTAGGATCATGCCCCACATTGAGCCCATCGGGCTCTCTGCTCAGCAGGGAGCCTGCTTCCCCTCCTCTCTCTCTGCCTGACTCTGCCTACTTGTGATCTCTGTCAAATAAATAAATAAAATAAAATGAAATAAAAAGAGGGGGATGGGATTGGGACACGTTAAAATACTGCAAAGCTTATTTTCTTACAGAGTTTCAACTGTTTCTCTTGAATACATGTTCCTCAACTTGTTGCAGTTCTTTGATTAATTTCCGGAGTTTGAAAAAGTTGATTTTGACAATTTCTGCCAGTGTTCTCATTGTTTTTCTGGAGGATCAAATTTCAGAGATCCTTACTTCACCATTCTTGAAATGCTTCTCCAGGATTTCTTTAGACAGAAAATGGAATACATAAGATTTCCTCTTGAATTAATGCAACTGGCATATACTGAACTCACTGAGAACAGCAGACATTCCACTTATGATATACTATCCAAGTGAGGAAATTGGCCTCTCCAATTTCACAGAGTATCAGCGCTGGTTTCCGGACCACGGCATCCACCTTCCAATTAGAACACCAGAGTTCAAGCTCCAATCCATCTGCTCTTCAGCTGCACCTGAGCGAAGAGGATCTAAGGGGCCGGCCATCCGCTAATAAGTGCAAACCAGTGTTTCCCACCCCTTCAGAACCACGGCCACTTGTTAAGACAAATTATTTTTAAACGCCCTTTTCTTTATTCAAAAAAATGTACAGACAGACATAATATAACTTACCTTGGGCGTTTTTTGAATCACTATGTCTAACTATAACTTGGGAGAAATGAAAGGAAGCAACTCATGGTGACATGTAATTCAGTATGAAAATAAATGGTCTGAGGCGCCTAGATGGCTCAGTGGGTTAAGCCTCTGCCTTCGGCTCAGGTCATGATCTCAGGGTCCTGGGATCGAGTCCCGCATCGGGCTCTCTGCTCAGCGGGGAGCCTGCTTCCCCCTTCTCCCTGCCTACTTGTGATCTCTCTCTGTGTCAAGTAAATAAAATCTTTAAAAAAAAAAAAAAAGAAATGGTCACAGCTGCTGAAGACAGTAAGAAAGTAAGTTAGAGGCTTGCCTGTAGGTATATGTAATTACCATGAATGGGGCCACTATGGATACTGACCAATGCAGCTACAGTGACGTGTGAGGTGCACCTCAAATGCTATGAGCAATGTTGCCACTGGTGACAGGGGTTTCCAAAACGGTGAAAAACTCTTGAAGTACTGAGCAAAGAATACGACCTTCCCTCACTTGATAAGGTCGCATTTCTGGATGAGCATCGCAAAACTGCAACACAAAAAATGTACACTGTAGCTTATGTATGTACAATGGACTGAGCGTCTAGGCTCCGATCATTATTGTCAGTGTTCACCAGCTAGACACCATGGGGGACATAGCTGTGGCCACGCCAAGGTGGGTTTATTAGCACTCTTTGCACGAGGAAGATCTTTGGGATCACCATGGGATGCCTCAGTACTGGGTGTTAGGAAGGATTTATTCTAGGATTTGGGCTTGTGTCATTTCCTTCCAAGAAGGGTTCCAGGAAGCGTAGGTTCACTCCGGAGTGGGTGCTTGCAGAAAATGAAGCCTGCTCATCTGGGAGGTGGCAGAACAGGGGCTGAAGCTAGCTGGCAAAGCAGCAGCAGTCAGTCACTCGTGGAAGCCAGGGGCGGAGGGTGTTTGGTCATTTTTCATGGTTTGCGCAGTATTCTCGCTTCTATGCTCCAACATGATCACAGTGTCCTTGTTTCTGCCTTGCTCTGTCATGGTCACAGAATGGCCTTGTCAGATGTTAGTGTCGAACAAAACTATTTATGTTTGACCGGACGCCGTAGGCTTAGCAGTTGGGGTCGGGGCAGCTTCCAGCCGACAGCTGTCAGGGGGTGCTTTTTCTAATTATAAACAAAATTTTCATGTAATTGTTCAGGGGGAGAATCAGACGTTATTCGAGATGCAGGACAACTGCTGGCTGTAGAGAACCATCCTATGATCTCCAAGCGCCTGGCGTCCCTGGGCTCCACACGATCAAATATCACCCAGTACCGTGACCAATCACCGTGTTAACCAACCCCTCCCTCCCCACCATCCCCCCGAGAACCATGGCTCTGAATATCCTAAGTCTAACCCCCGCATCACACTGAAGTCAGGATACATATTAAGAGTACATCAGACTACACCCCTCCCAGAACTATCTTACCAAGCTGCAGTGAATGGCTTTGCATCAAAAGTTGGCTACAGGGGCGCCTGGATGGCTCAGTGGGTTAAAGCCTCTGCCTTCAGCTCAGGTCATGATCCCAGGGTCCTGGGATCGAGCCCCACATCGGGCTCTCTGCCTGGTGGGGAGCCTGCTTCCTCCTCTCTCTCTCTGCCTACTTGTGATCTCTGTCAAATAAATAAATAAAATCTTAAAAAAAAAAGTTGGCTACAAAAGCTGTCCAGATCAAAGGCTATTTACCACAGAAACAGCACTAAAAGCATTAGCCGTCAGCAGCCAGGGTCCTCAACATAAAGCCTCCCATGAGAAATAACAGTCAGCACTGCTAGCCGCTTACCTAATGTCCCTTACATGTTTCCCTCCTAACAAAATCTCACTTTTAGGCAAGACAGCAATGTGCCTATCGAAGTACCTGCTTGCCCAGACTTCCTGACACCTGAGTGATGCCATTTTGGCTAACGCAATGTAAACAGCAGTTCTCCTGTTTTTTGGGTTTTTTTTAGATTTTTATTTATTTGACAGACAGAGACCACAAGTAGGCAGAGCGGCAGGCAGAGAGAGGGGGAAGCAGGCTCCCCAGCGAGCAGAGAGCCCGATGCGTGGCTCCATCCCAGGACCCTGGGATCATGACCTGAGCCGAAGGCAGAGGCTTTAACCCACTGAGCCACCCAGGCACCCCTCCTGTAACTTCTGAGAAAGCTTTTGCTTTTCTGATAAAAGCGGACAGATGCAACTGGAGCCCATAATCTTCTTCCTCAAAAAGAGATGAGTCATCTTCAGCTGTGACAGTCATCTTGTGACCCTGAGGCCATGAGCACGGGGACAAAAGCCAGCTCTCTAAAGAACTGTTCAGTAGCCACAGCAACACTAGCCGACTGGCCACTTCCAGACTTCCTTTGTGGAAAAACACACAGACCCTTTTCTTGTCTAAGCCACTATTATTTGTAAGACTTTCCATGGCTGTGGCTGAACAAATCACTAAGAGAGGAAAACAACAGATATCTCATGGAATAAAAAAAAAAGAGAGGTTTACGTTAAGCCTTTAATACAATAACCAACTGGACAACAACGATGCTCAAACTGTATTGGGGAAGGTGTGCGCATTAAATCTTCATCTTTCCATAGCAGGAAGTTAAGGGCTGATGTATCAAGCTTAAGAGCCAAGAAACACTGTAAGCACTGTAAGAATATTACTTAGAGATATGGAGGTAAATACCCCAAAATATAAAAACAGAGGCAGCTGAAGACATTCGCTTCTGGGAATAAATTGAGAGTGAGAAAGGCTGCTTTTCTTTGTAGCCCCTTAATACTTGATTTTCTGACTCAAGAGCTTTTTTTTTTTTAATTTATTGTAGTGAAAAGCTCTATGAGATTATCTTTTTCTTGGCAATAAATTGTAACTTCTTCAGGAAATCACATACTTCCTCCTTTCTTATATAGAATTATAAAAAGGTTTTAAGGAGGACCTCCTGCTTGTCATAAGAATTAGATAATACTTCAATTTTATTTGTAATTGAAAAGTAAACTTCACATCCAATTTTAGAATGTGCTGTTCAAAACCAGCAACAGACTAAGTTTGAAAATCACTGCACTGTGGTAAAAATTGGCACAGCTGAATCTCACCTACAAATATGCTGTTTAGCTTCATGTGTTTTCTTCCTTCTTCTTTATTTTTTGAGAGAAAGGGAGCACACGCAAGTGGGTGGGGGAAGAGCAGAGGGAGATTCGGAGAGAGAATCTTAAGCAGGCTCCACACTCAGTGCAGAGCCCGACTCGGGGAACTCGGGGATCTCAGGACCCTGAGATCATGACCTGAGCCGAAATCAAGAGCCGGACGCAACCAATCCAACCGAGTGCCCCTTTCTTATTTTTAAATTTAAATACGGGGCGCCTGGGTGGCTAAGTCGGTTAAGCATCCAACTCTCGATTTTGGCTCAGATCATGATCTTGGGGTCCTGGGATCAAGGCCGACATCTGGCTCTGTCCTCAGTGGGGAGTGTGTTCGAGGATTCTCTCCTTCTCCCTCTGCCCCTCCCTCTCGCTCTCTAGCTCTCTCTCTCCAAAATAAATAAATCTTTAAAAATAAATAAATTTAATATTTAAGCATTAAAAGATGAGATTTCAAGTAGACATTTAGGCTTTTCATTTCTCTTGAAAAATGGAAAGACTTAGCAACAGAGGGACCATATTTCTGAGGAGCAACAACTGGCTGGAAGTGAGAAGCTTCTGGTCCCTCAGATGGTGTGCGGACTCTCCTAGTTGGCAGTTTTCACCTGGTCAGCTCCACCTGTCTGGTTCCACCTGCACTACAGGATAAGGAATCCAACGTCTCTTCTTGCAAACAGAAACAGCACGGAGCAATGGAAAGATGACTGAGTTAGGACTTAAGGTTTTCTGTGTGGCTTCATCAGCTGTGCCACTAGTTAAGTCAAAGCAGGCTAGGAAGCCATGTTGTGGAAACAAACTAACCAGGTAATCAAGTAGCTTAACACACCAGAAGTGTGTTTCTCATTTGCACTGTATGTCCCACAGGTGCAGGCAGGGGGATTCTGCTCTACAAGTCACTCTGGGACCCAGGCTGGCGGAGGTTCTGCCATCTTGAGCACCACTGGTTGCCATGGAAGGGGAGGAAAGATTAGAGACTTCCCCTTCTTCACCCAGAAATGACACTGCTCACTTTCACTCACATTTCATGGTCATAACTACTCATGGAGGCTCAATTAATTAAGAGAACTGGGAAATGTAGAACAAATGAGATACTTGGTAAGCATTACTATCTCTACCACATGCAACCTTCAGTAAATTATTCTACTTATCTCCCAGGGCACCTGGGTGGCGCAGTTGGTTAAGTGTCCCATTCCTGATTTCGGCACAAGTCACGGATCTCAGGCTCCATGGGAATAAGCCCTGTGTCGGGCTCCTTGCTCAGTGAGGAATCTGCTTCTCTCTCTCTCTCCCCCTCTCACTCTGCCCCTCACAGTGCCCGCATGCACTCTCTTCTCTCTAAAATAAATAAATCCTTTTTAAAAATTTATTTTACTTATCTCAATCCTAGTTATGCATTTGTAACATGAGGCAATTAATGGTCTTTCCTCCCTCTTGAGGTTACAAGGTGAATCAAATAAGATCATACATGTTGGCAAGGATGCAGAGAGAGGGAAACCCTCCGGCACTGCCGGTGGGAATGCAAACTGGCACAGCCATGCCAGAAAACATTGTGGAAGTTCCTCAAAAACTTAAAAACAGAATTGCTCTACAACCCACTAGGTGCAAAGAACCCGAGGGACCCGAAGGACACAAAAACACTGATTTAAGGGAGCACACACATCCCAATGTTCACAGTAGCTTTACCAGCAATAGCCAAAGTATGGAAAGAGCCCAGTGTCCATCAGCTGATGAATGGATAAAGAAGATGTGGTGTATAAATACCATGGAACGTCACTCAGCCATAAAGAAGAATGAAATCTTGCTACTTGCAAGCTAGAGTGTATTATGCTGAGTGAAATAAGTCAGAGAAAGACAAACACCGTATGATTTCACTCATATGTGGAATTTAAGAAACAAAACAAATGAACATAGGGGAATGGAGGAAAAAAAGAGCGAGAGAGACGGAAGCCAACCATAAGAGACTCTTAGGATTACAGGTTCAAATCATGACGCAGCTCTCAGGAACCATACCGACGTGGCCCCGACAGACGTCGGACTCTCAGCTCTACAGCTTCCTGATTCAACACACGTCTTTACGCAGTGTCCACTTTCCTCACCAGACGAGTATAAGCAAAATGGCCAATAAGCGCTTAATAAATTAATGACTCCTAAGAAAGCCAAAGACATTCAGAGACAAATGCTTCCTCTAAAAACTACGAATATCCTGGTGGGTCTTCCTGTCATTTGTGTTTCCTTGGACAAGGCACTCAATAAGCCTAAAATCCCGTTTCATCAGCTGTAAACAGGTATCACGCATTACTGGTTTATCGTCAGAATGAAAGGAGATTACACATGTTGAAGTGCTTTGTAAATAGGAGAGTTTTATACAAATATAAAGTTGTGCACCTTCAAAGCTATCACTCCAATAAAGACACTTATTCAATTAAACATCTCTGTAAAATTTTTAACAATGTATAAATACATCCCACAAAATAATCTGTTGGTTAAAAGACACCAACAAAGTTGACAGAAGCTACAACAGAATTTATAGACTCCTACAACTGCTTGTAGATTGTTACATATATTGCTTTAAGAAATACCAGTAATACAAAGGCATGATTTACAATATCCCCATTATAGCAAGAAAAAAAATAGATTCATACCATAAAATGTCTTTTAGGCATTTATTATGCCAAGTATTTAAATGATTATTCTCACTAGGACATGAGAATAATACTCTTTTAGTGATAAAAGATAGATTTCATTAGGCCAAGGCCCACTGACGAGTTTCCAAGAAATTCTAAAGTAAAATCTGGCTATCCCTTCCAAAAAATAAATAGAACAGCAGCAATCTCTAAGAATCCCCTAAACAGAAACTGTGAAAATTCCATTTACATTAATTGGGGCCTTAAGTACATGAGTTATTATAAATAAAAATAAAATTTACAAACTAGTTAACCACTAGCCCAAATTTAGTTTCTACCTGCCTGTGAGTGCCTAAGATAAGAATTTTCATCATGAAGTATATATTAACTTGTAAGATTAACAATTATCTGTAACTTACACATAAGCCAAAGTGCTCACTTTTACCACAGAAGCAAAACTTTCTTTTGACAACAATTTACAGAAATAATACATACACACCTAGAGTTCTGCGACAGACCGAGAACATCCCCTGTATTCTACGCATCCAAATACAAAGGTCTCCATTACATATGTACATGAACGCAATTTGGGATCTACGGACATTACAGGACTACGTGCACACATACATAACCACGAACCACTTTTGACATTGTTCCTGGCCACGCCATATTTCCACGCCCCAAAATGCTAGAAAGAGAATAAAAACTCTGCATGAAAACTACCTTCCCATTTTCTTAAAGTAGATTTTAGGATGGAAAAACAAACCCAACACTCCTCTTTGCAATGTGTACTGAGTTCCAAAAGCCTCAGAGTCAAGAATCTCTTCAGCTGTTTCCCGGGGTAACAGGACACACAAGCTCGCTCTCCCTCTCTTCAGGAAGTCTGCTCATCTCCGGTGTTCTAAAAAAGAGAAAGATCCTTCAGACTGAGAACTGTTCTACTTGGCCTGCCAGCCTTCAAAGCACTAGGAAAACATCCCATGTCTGCAGGCAGGGCCAGCTACTTCACTGCCTTACAAAGAATGGCCCAATTACGTTAAAAATGATGGACATGCAGAGAAGTAAATCCAAGGATCCCAAGATGTCCAGCAAGTCGGTCTCATGTTAAACAGAATACCAGCAGGTGCCAGGTTAACACTCCTGACCCTACCCGTATTATGTCAGGGTCAAGGCTCTATTTCCCTGTCTTCACTGTCCCTCCCTGCTTCAGCAACACTAAAAATCCAAAGGGAAAAAACTATTCAATACACACTTGACAAACCATACGGTGGACCCCTGCAACGTTGTATCTGGGACTGTGCAAAAATCCCTCAGGAGGAGAATCGTGGCCCTACAAGATTATTCGCTTTCTGGACTTTTCATCATTTATACAAGAGAAACTGTACAGTAAAATGGAAAGAACAATGAATTTCAAAAGAGCAGAGGTGGGTTAGGCCTTAACTAAGTGCCATGCATTAGCTGTATATCCTTAAGAAGTCACTCTCTCTGTCAGGGCCCCAGCCATCTAAATGTAGTCCCAGGGGCGCCTGGGTGGCTCAGTTGGTTAAGCGACTGCCTTCGGCTCAGGTTGTGGTCCCAGAGTCCCGGGATCGAGTCCGCATCGGGCTCCCAGCTCCATGGGGAGTCTGCTTCTCCCTCTGACCTTCTCTCCTCTCATGCTCTCTCTCTCTCAAATCAATAAATAAAATATTTTTTAAAAAAGCAAAAAATAAAAAAATAAATGTAGTCCCAGGACCACGAGCATCATAGTCCCTGGACCACCACCCACCGCAAGACATGCAAATTGTAACACCCTGCCAGGTTAAACTCTGGGAGTGGGACTCAACAATCTTTGTTTTAGTCCTGCAGGGGATTCTTAGGCAGGTTCAAGTCTGAAAAACCACTGTCCTGTCTAACATTACCTGCCTGACCCACGGCACCCAACAAATGTGAGGTATCCCAGAAAGTACCCCGTCAATTCTCCCAAGTGATTTAATCATAACTATTCACCTATGAATAGTATTTATTCCATTGAGACCCCTAATTTAAATCTTCATACAGGGGAACTAGAGCAAAACCTTTATGTTCCAAAAAACCAACAAATCTGAGTACTCTAAAACAATCTTTAATGATAGAGTCTTATGTCTCTACTTGTTCTGACCATAAATCTGAAAATCCTAATATACGTTCTCCAAAACTTCATTTAGAGCCACCAGAATTAATGGAAAGCTACTGAACTCAAGGTAGCTTTTTTAAAATAAGTTGTTATCAATGATAGTTTATCCCTGGTTTTAAAATAATTTCAGGGCAGGGAGCCTGGGTGGCTCAGTCGGACTCTTGATTTCAGTTCCAGTCATGATTTCGGAGTCATGAAACTGAGCCCCACATCAGGCTCCATGCCAAGCATGGACCCTGCTTAAGATTCTCTCTCTCCAAGGGGAACCCTCCTACACTGTTGGTGAGAATGCAAGCTGGTGCAACCACGCTGGAAAACAGCATGGAGGTTCCTCAAAAAGTTGAAAATAGAGCTACCCTACAACCCAGCAATTGCACTACTGGGTATTTACCCTGAAGATACAAACGTAGTGATCCGAAGGGGCACGTGTACCAGAATGTTTATAGCAGCAATGTCCACAATAGCCAAGTTATGGAAAGAACCTAGATATCCATCAACAGATGAATGAAGAAGATGTGGCATATATACAATGGAATACTATGCAGCCATCAAAAGAAATGAAATCTTGCCATTTGCGATGACATGGATGGAACTAAAGGGTATTATGCTGAGCGAAATAAGTCAATCAGAGAAAGACAACTATCACATGATCTCTCTGATATGAGGAAGTGGAGATGTAACGTTAGAGGTCTTGGGGGTAGGAAGATAATAAATGAAACAAGATGGGATCGGGAGGGAGACAAACCATAAGAGACTCCTAATCTCACAAAACCAACTGAGGGTTGCGGGCGGCGGGGGTGTTGGGACACTGGGGAGGGTATGTGCTATGGTGAGTGCTGTGAAGTGTGTAAACCTGGCGATTCACACACCTGTACCCCTGGGGCTAATAATACACTATATGTTAATTAAAAAATAAAAATATTATTTAAAATAAAAGATTCTCTCTCTCCTCCTCTCCCCAGGCCCTTCCCATTTTCTTCTTTAAAACATAATAAAAATAATAAATAACTTTCCCAAAAAAATAATAAATAAGATTTCAGGGCATTGACAATACATTTGTAGAATGTCCTAAAAGTCAAGAATAATTAATATAACTTTATCATCATCATCTCACACTTAAAGTATTTTAAGTATTTCCTAAAAATCAAACTCTGTGAGAATTAGTCATTGACTCTCACATCCAGAAAATACTTACTTGTCTTAAAAACTGCTTTCCAAGATAAGACGTAGCCATGTTGGTTAAATTCTTCCTGCTGCCCACTTTGCACCTGATGTAACCATACAGGTTGGCACCTTGTAGCACCACACCCATGATAACCACCGCCTGGGAAAGAAAAAATAATCAGTGGTTACTGGCCTAAAACGGACTGACCGTCCTGTGTCAAAAAACAACAACAAACAAACAAACAAAAACCACAACAAAACAAAGCAGGCTGTCATGGGAAAGAGGGAAAAGGAAATTCATGGGTGGGGCTTGTGTCAATGAGACTCCTTAACCTGACAGAACAGACCCATCCAATACCTGCTGAGCACAAGGCACTCACATCCGCCCAACATGTATTAATTACACACATATGCTATACACCAGGCCCCATGCTGCCCCCTGGGGATGCAACGAAGAGACCATTCTCTCTCTGGGATTTTCCTTGGGTCTGCGAATAAAAATACAAAATTAAGCAAGTAAATGAGATTCAGAAGAGGCTCAAACATTAATTATTCCTTTAAGAATTGTGAAAGAATGGTCAGGAGATCAAGCTTTCTCAGTCTATTAACTGAGAGCATGCAGAGAGGAATCTCCACTCTAGGCAAGCATGCATGTGTGTGTGTGTGTGTGTGTGTGTGCGCGCGCATCTGCGCGCGCGCACGCGCGCGCGTGCGCGTGTGTGAGACACAACCATCCTGCCGGAAAACAAAGCAGAGCTGGGAGGCAGCAATCAACGGTTGTTGGCCTCCTGTGAGGAGGGGGGTGCAGGGGGAGCACTAGGAGGAAACACACTTTGGCAGAGTGGCTCCTTCCTTGAGGCCACATCTGGGAACCTACACATGACCCCACTAAGATCATTAAAGATGGTGAGTAAGAAACTCAAGCCTCAGGGCGCCTGGGTGGCTCAGTGGGTTAAAGCCTCTGCCTTCGGCTCAGGTCATGCTCCCAGGGTCCTGGGTACAAGCCCCGCATCGGGCTCTCTGCAAGACGGGGAGCCTACTTCCTCCTCTCTCTCTCTGCCTGCCTCTCTGCCTACTGTGATCTCTGTCTGTCAAATAAATAAATAAAATCTTCAAAAAAAAAAAGAAATAAAGAAAGAAACTCAAGCCTCCTCTTTAAAGATTACGGAAGAGGGGCACCTGGGGGCTCAGTCGGTTAAGCGTCTGCCTTCAGCTCAGGTCATGATCCCGGGGTCCTGGGACTGAGTCCCGAATCGGGCTCCCGGCCCAGCAGGGAGTCTGCTTCTCCCTCTCCTTCTGCCCCTTCCCCTGCTGGTTCTCTCTCTCTCAAATAAATAAATAAAATCTTTAAAAAAAAAAAAAAAGATTACAGAAGAAAAGTTAATTATGACAATGTGAGGACGCCCCACGGTTTCTCTAGCACAGGGGTGGGCCAAGTGTTTCTGTTAGAGCCTTTGCGGACCGCGTGATCTCTGATGCAAACCCTGCGCTCTGCCGTCCCAGTCCAAGAGCAGCCACAGACAACACGTAACAAACAGGCAAGGCTGGGCTCCACTAAGAAGTCACAAAAGCAGGTGCGGGGCTAGATTTGGCACACAGGCCACAGTTTGCCAAGGCCTGCCCTAGAATAAACTCATCAACCCATCTGCTGTTAAAAGGGTCACCCGGGAAGTGTTTCTATGCGAAAAAGCAACACAGCTAAACAGAGACTCTCTCACCAATCCAC
The DNA here is from genome assembly GCA_003697995.1 of Taxidea taxus jeffersonii. Lineage (NCBI taxonomy): Eukaryota > Metazoa > Chordata > Mammalia > Carnivora > Mustelidae > Taxidea > Taxidea taxus. Next base: position 25,694 of record RCUC01095395.1, on the reverse strand, counting down.
ACTTACTCCCCTTAACCTTTTAATAAGCTGTGCAGTTGATTTTAAGGAAGTTTGAGGGTTTAAATGTGTAATTAAGGAACAGATACAAATTCCTAGTAAAAGTGGAATTGCACTTGCTGCTTAAAACTTGTGTTTCGGGGTGCCTGGGTGGCTCAGTGATTAGGCGTGGGATAGAACCCCACATCGGGCTCCCTGTTCCAAAGGAAGGCTGCTTTTCCCTCTCTCGCTTCCCCTGCTTATATTCTTTCTCTCACTGTCTCTCTCTGTCAAATAAATAAAATTAAAAAAAAAACTTTTGTTTCACAGAAATACATTAGAATTATATGAGATTGTTAGTTACCTAAATAAACATGAAACTGTATTTTTATTTAAATAAAACTTCTCAAAAAATAAAAATTATAAATAAATAAATAAATAAAACTTCTCATGCTTCTCAAAGTGGGACACTCCTACCATGCTAGGGACCAGCAATCACAGACTGAGCATGGGTCCTACAACAAATTTCAAAATCTATTTATAAGTTAAAACAAGAAGACATCTGGTTTAAGATGTGTAGTGAAGCCAGACATCAAGAGCTCTCTATCCCTAATACAGAAGAGATTTTAAAAATATACAGGTTAAAAAGAGATTTTAAAAAATAGGTTTGGGCGCCTGGGTGGCTCAGTTGGTTAAACAACTGCTTTTGGCTCAGGTCATGGTCCCGGAGTCCCGGGATGGAGTCCCGCATCGGGCTCCCAGCTCCATGGGGAGTCTGCTTCTCCCTCTGACTTTCTCCCCTCTCATGCCTTCTCTCCCCATCTCTCTCTCAAATGGATAAATAAAATCTTCTAAAAAAAATACGTTTAAAATAAAAGGCAAATAAGCCAGTACTAACAAACATTTAAAAAGGGGGAAGGGGCTCGGGGTCAGAGAAAGAGCCATCTTGGTTTTGCTCTACACAACTCCTCCTCTCTCTCCAAAGACCCTCTAACGGAAATTTCAATGATGATCACCGCCCCCCAATATGTTGGAGGCAGAAGTCCAAAGGATACAGACAGCCCTGAGAAGAAATTCAGAGACCTGCCTCCCAACCATCCAGCACACAACACAGGCACCAGATCCCAGCAGCCTGACACAAGATGCCCCCTGGCCAGGAGAAAGAGAAGCAACACAGAAGGACCAGCCATCATCCATCAAGCCCATGTTCTCAGCAGGACAGAGGTTCCCAGAGAGCCTGATAATGGGATCCCAAACCACCTTCCTTATAACCTTTCCCAGCTGCTTTAGGGAAGTGGAACCAGTGCTAGGGAAGGACTGGGCTGACTCCCCCAGACTGCTAGGGCTCCGAGGCCTCACAAACCATCTAAAGCAGGTAGGGAGCACCAGCACGGAGCACACAGCCACCCGGGAGAAAGAACCACACAACCTTAGAGAAGATAAAACCCAAACAAGCTAGCACACAAAACTACGGAGGAGGAGGAGGAAGACAATGATGATGGTGATGATGATGAAGGAGAAAATGAAGATGGTGAAGAGGAAGATATGATGATGATGGTGGAGGAGAAGAAAATAATAAGAAAGGAAAATAACATGTAAAAGGTGAAGAATCTATTCCGAAAGAAATACAGCCCACCAAAATAAAAGCATTTCTGGGAACACTGCACCCTACGAAGAACCCAAAGATAAGAATTCAAAGGAGGGTGAAGGTTAACGAAGGAGATGAAAACGGGGCTGGCAGAGGTAAGGAACAAATAGAAGCTGCTGCCACCCGCCTGCTGGGAGTGACCCGGTGTCCTCGCCCCTGTGCTCTCCAGCATGTTCCACCAGCACAGAAGCTCCACCAGAACCTAGCTGGCCACCAACCGCACCCCAGGGCCTGGAACAGCTCTGGCATCTGGAAGAGTCCTAAGAAGACTTGCAGATTGAATAAGCAGAAAGGAAAAAAATGAAAGATGGTAGAGGGGAACAGATAAAAAAGGACCCAACAGAGAGATAACTGGTCCCTCAGAATCAGAGAAGCCCAAAAATAAAACATAAATGAATGTAAACACTTGACAAAAGACAACCATCCTGACTCAAAGCAAAACCAGCACTGACATATTCCAGGAGTACAGAGTTTCCAGAAAAATCAACAGAGAAAGATAAACATAAGGGTACTCTGGGATTGTTTTAGCACTCAAGAATTAAAAAAACAATTTCTTCATTCGGGGAGAGAAATGATGCACTCACTTACGTGCAGGTTAAGCGAACCTGGCCTCAGATTTCTCTGCAATATTCAATATAAGAAAATGATGATGTAATGACTTCTAAAGGCTGCAAGAAAGAACCTTTGACTCACCCTGCCTCATCATCGATCAAGAATGAAGTCAACAGGGGGCGCCTGGCTGGCTCAGTTGGTAGAAAGTGCAACTCCTGATCTCTGCATGGTAAGTTAGAGCCCGGCTTTGGGTGTAGACATTACTTAAAAATAAAAATTAGTAATAAAAAAGATAAATAAAAATAAAAGAATGAAGCCAACAGATTCATATTCTTTTTCTTTTTTTTTTTTCCAAGTAGGCTCCAAGCCCAGCATGGAGCCCAACACAAGGCTTGAACTCACAACCCAGAGATCAAGACCTGAACTGAGGTCAAGAATCAGTTCAGAACCAAATGAGCCACCCAGGCACCCCAACAGGCTAATATTCTTAAATATTACAGAGCCAAAGGAAAATAGCACCTACAAGTTCTCTGGGAAAAAAAAAAAAATCACCCAACAAGGAAATTTAGCCAACCAGGAGGTAAAAGGAAAAGCTGCAGTTAACCCAACTGAATCAGTGTATTTAAATAGATCACAGAACGAACACCCAGTAAGATACATCATTTCAAAAGGTCTAACTGTTAAACTGTTAAACTGTTAAACCTAGACAACAAAACTCATACTGGAACAAACACAACTCAGGCAAGAGCAAGGGAAGAAACAAGAGAAGGGACAGAAGAGTGTTTATCTCGTTCCTTTCTGACAGACTCTAGAGGTCAAGAAACAGGTTTAAGCACCATGCTTAAAACAACTAAAATTAGCCTACAACCATAAGAAATCCAAAGGTGGAGGCAGGATGAGAAGTGGGAGAAAGCATGGCTGTTAACTGTGCCATCCTTCACAGCAGGAAACCAAGACATACTACGTTTCCCAATCCACAAAAGAGGGTGTGATACAAACATAAAGTAAGAGAGACCTACTAGAAAAATTACACAAATTCCAAAAGGGGAAGTATGTATATTAATACACAAAGGAAAAAAAGGCCTATATAGCAAAACAGAGATAAGAAAATATTTAAAATATGGGAAAAAAACATAAGTAAAGCCAAAACATGCCTGGTATCAATAAATGTTAAGTGAGATAAACTCAACTATGAAATGAACAAGAATCACGGCTTGGGTCAAGTGAGAGATTATATTTTCCAAAGATGGTAGCAATAACATCTGTTCCATGTGCTTTTCTAGAATCTTTACATTCCCCCCATCAAGCTACATAGCTTAATTTCCATTCCCTTGAATGTGGACGGGTGGCAAAAGTGATGATTTCTGAGCCTAGATTGCTGCCATGGCCTGAGATGCATCTTCCCAAAATTCTAGTGTTGAAATACTAACCCCACACCTCAGAATGTCACTGTATCTGGAGAAAGAGTTTTTAAAGAGGTAATTAAGGTAAAACGGGGTCACAAGGGTGGACCCTGACCCACTATGATTGGTGTCCTTGTAAAAAGAGATTAGGACACAGACACGCTTGGAGGGAAGACCACGTGAAGACACAAGGGAAAGACGGTCACCCACAAGCCAAGGAGAGAGGCCTCAGAAAGACGAAATCAAACCTGCCAAAATCTTGATCGGGGCTTCTCGCCTCCAAAACTGTGAGAAAATGAAGTTCTGGTGTTTAAAGCCCCCAGAGGGCAGTGCTTGTTACGGCAGCTGGAGTAAAAGGCAATTCGGCTTCTGAGCTGAGACACTCCCAATGAGAGCTGTGACCCTCCACGGAAGCATTCTAACTGCCATGAGGCCGCCATGCTGTGAGGACGCGCTACATGGCCACGTGGGGAGACAACGGTGAGAGGCTGTGGGACTTCACAAACAGGCGATGCCTCCAGCCTCTCCAGCCACTGCCTGACTGCAACCACACGGACCCCGCCCCACAACCTCCCAGACAAGCCCCCCTCAGTTCCTGAAACCAGAGAAACTGTGAGAGAGAATTTAAAAAAATATATAAGTTTTGGGTTTTTTTTTAAGATTTTATTTATTTATTAGTTAGAGAGAGAGAGGCAGGCAGAGGCAGAGGGAGAAGCAGGCTCACTGCCGAGCAAGGAGCCCGATGTGGGACTCGATCCCAGGACTCTGCGACCATGACCCGAGCCGAAGGCAGCTGCTTAACCAACTGAGCCACCCAGGCATCCCTATAAGTTATTTTATTTGTTATTTATACTTTATTTGTAGCTTGATGGGGGAAATAAAAATTTATTTTTAAGCCACTACGTTCTGGGAAGATTTACGATATACGCAACAGCCAGCCAGAACAAGTTACCAACTAATATTGTCAGAGAAGAGCCCTCTGTTAGTTCCAAACTAAGCTAAACATGTTTGATTGGAGCTTGTAGGACATCCAACAAGAGAATACTGTGATAAATATACGGTAACTTCTGTACAAGGTGGGTTAAGTCAAAATTCTAGAAGGCACTAGAATAATTGGTGAAAAATCGGTGTTTAAGAGGATTCTGCTCTCCAGCTCTCAGAGAAAAGCAGAGTTGGGGAACAGAACTTGGGAAATGCATAATGGAGCTGCCTATTCAAGACAGGTCCCTAATGTTAACAGAGATGGCTGCTTCTGGTGATTACCCATCAGACATCCTAGGGAATTAGTCGGGACATCCTCACGGATACTCACCAACCACTTCACTCTGAAGGAGAAGAGCGCGCTAAAGGCAAATATGACCCACAGCACCGGGCAGGCAATAAGTCCTAACCAAAAGATTCTTGATTCGGCCTCAGAAACAGTTTTACTCTCTTGAGCGGATGCCTAAGAAAGAACATGAACTTAATAACCAGTACTGTAGTATTTATCAATAAAATGTTTCATGAAATACTTAGGTATTTTCATTTTTCATGAAAATACCTAAGTCTAAAATCTGAATAAATTAATAAAAATGACCCAAGTCCCAACTTAGGAACCCCCCCCCACCACAAGGAACAGTTGGTATATCTACCACTATTTAATTTTAGGAACTGGATGAAATATGCTTTAACTCAAGAATTTCTTTATTTTCAGGGCAGAACAGACAGTCTGTCATGACACAAGACATGGGTAAAGGTAAAGCTTGTTTCTGACGGGCTTCTATTCAATTCTTCCTGTTCTTGTACTGTTTATTAATAAGGAAGCTTTCTTTTCCTTAATAAGGAATCACACTATATGAGCTAAGCATCAAGGCAATCAAGGCTACAGTCCTCCTGGAGACTAAAAGGTCACATCAGGGCCCAGAGAAAGAAATGGAATCAGGGGACTTTGGATGATGCCAAAATGTCTTAGCAATACCCAGAAATTTTAAAGGGTGGTGAGTTGCTTCCATATAGATTTTATAATATAAAGGAACATGGGCTTATCACTGAACACAAGACTCCCTTCTCAGAGGTGGAACCTGTCAAGGCCCTTCCAAGCAGAAGACAAACAACTTAATTAGTAGTGTTCTCCAAGAATTCTGTCCTCTGCCTCTCATGCCGGTTCCACAGGGAAATTGAATGTTCACTACAGATAGGCAGGGTAACCCAAAACAGATCGGCCTCCCCGAGGGCCCCCGAAGGCAGAGGCTTAAAGAACACTGTTCTGGTTGATTCAGATTTTCTCTGTCTACTTGTAATCCTTCTTTTTCTTTTTCTTTTTTTCCCTGCCCACACGAGGAAGTGGACTGTGCATTGGAGCAAGGACAGAAGGAGCTATTTTGGAAGCAGTTATCTGCTGACAGGGACAGATCCCTGGAGAGACCAGGCACAGGAACACAAAGCCGAGGGTCCTCAGAGGTCCTTTTATCAGCAGCCCCTGATAAGCAGCTTTGCACACAGAACAAACTCGGACCCAAAAATCCTTTCTCAGAGGCTTCTTTCCTGTGCATGCCTTACTTCCAGTATCAACTAGACAGAAAAATGCAGTTTTAGAAGGCCAGCTGGTTTAGTGCCGACACGCCAAGGGATCTGGGGTGGTACTTTTAATCCTGAATACTTCACCCATAAATACTCAAATGTAATCTGCGCATCATTTATTGAGTGAGATTTTGGGAGAAAAAAAAAAAAAAAGTGTAATTTACCTTCCTGGACTCAAACACCCAGTGGCTTTTTCCATCTTCATCTATATGATTCCACCAACGCAGACCAACCATGAGTCTACCTGTGACATTCTGGTAAAGATTAATATAAACACATGCATTTTAAAAGCATTGTTTAAAGAACTACCATGAGGTCATATCTTAATGTAACATATCACAAACCAAAAAAAATCTTTATCTCCCATAACATCCAGTTAACAAAGACCACCACACACCAGGCCTGGACAAAAAAAAATAATAATAACGATAATGCAACAGCATGACCAGCAGGGGTTGAGGCAACAGGGTAAGTGTGTCACTAAACATCACCCTTCTCCTTCTCATGAACTCTTGCCCTTTCTTCCAATTCCCTAATGTGTTCCTTTTTTTTTTTTTTTAAGATTTTATTTGGAGAGAGAGTGAGAGAATGAGTGGGAGAGCAGGAGGGGTGGGCAAAGGCAGAGGGAGAAACAGACTCGCCACTGAGCAGAGAGCCCAATATGGGACTCCATCCCAGGACCCTGGGATCATGATCTGAGCTGAAGGCAGATGCTTCTCCGACTAAGCCACCTGGGCGACTTGCCTAATGTGTTCCTAAGCCCTGTGCTCTTTAGCTACTGACACCTACTTGTTCCTATGTATCTTAAATGCAGCTACATGTATTTTTATAACTGTGTATCTCTAAAAATGGTTGCTCTGAGTATCTGGGTGGCTCAGTGGGTTAAGCATCTATCTGCCTTTGGCCTGGGTCACAATCCCAGCATCCTCGGATCGAGTCCATGTCAGGCTCCCTGCTCAGTGGGGAGTCTGCTTCTCCCTCTGCCTCTGCTGCTCCCCTGCTTGTACACTTGGGGTCAAATAAATAAATAAAATCTTAAAAAAAAAATGGTTGCTCTGGACTGAATGGTTGTATCCCCCCAAAATTCATATGCTGAAACTCTAACCACCCCCCCCCCCCCCCTCCCCCCCCCCCCCACTGCCACTGCCACCACCACCTGGTGGCATTAGGTCAGGCCTTTGTGCAGTGATAGGATTAGATCGGGCCCATAGCATGGAGCCTTCTTGAATGGGATTGGTATCCTTCTAAGAATCAGGAGAGCTTACTTCCTCTCTCTGTTCTGCCATGTGAGGATAAAATGAAAAACTGGCAGTCTGGAACCCAGAGGAAGGCCCTCACCAGAAGCTGACCATCCTGGCACCCTGATCTGGACTTCTGGCCTCTAGAATTTTAGAATTAAGTTTCTGGGGTGCCTGGATGGCTCAGTCGGTTAAGCATCTGTCTTCCTGCTCAGTGGGGAGTCTGCTTCTCCCTTGCCCTCTATGCTCTCTCTCATACATAAATAAATCTTGAAAGAAAGAGAGAGAGAGAGAAGAGAGAGAGAGGGAAGGAGGGAAGTGACGTTCCTATCGTTTATAAGCCAGTAGGCTATGGGACTTAGAACATAGCAGTCCAAACTAAGACAATGGTCATGGGCACTAGCCCTCATTTAGTACCTCAAAGGTACCAAACCCCTTCCCCTTACTAATGTAACAAATTACTCTGACAGCTCTCTCAAGGTCTATTTACTCAACTAATATTTATTGAGCACTTACTCTGTGCTGCTAATAAAATATTGACTAACAGAAACCATCCCTGCCCTCATGGAGCTTCAAGCGTTACGGGGAAGAGAGGCAGTCGAGCAACACAAAAACGTGCTGCCACCAGCTACTGTATGTGCAGCGAGGGAGAAGCACGAGATACCTCAAGAGGTTAGGCGGGGAATGTGATCTAAACTGCAAGTCAGAAAATGTCTCCCGGAGGAGTCAACTTTGGGAACGAAATTTAAAGGATAAGCAGGAATCACTCACTAATGTGGATTTTTGGTTAGAGGTGTTCACTAACAGATCCAAGGGTTCTGTGAACTTGGGTGAGGAAAAAAAAATGCTCTCTTTATATTCACTGACTTTGGGCTAAATTTTAGTTTGTCTCTGAATTATGAATGGAAACAATAAACCACAGTAGAATTAACAGCACCTGTGACTCGGACCAATAAAAACCACGGATATTTTTCACATTGTAGTACGCTTGGTGCAGTTATCACAAAATGGTGCTTATGCTCATTACAGCTTGGGAAGCAATCAGATCGGCCTGTAGATCTTGTTATTTAATGCATTCATAAAGAAGCACATCACACAAAATCAGAAATTTCTCTTTTTAATGTTTTCATTGTATCTCAATATAAGTGACTTTCTTTGTAATCTTATGTATTTTCTTTCAAGTGCACTCATGGGGCACCTGAGTGGCTCAGTCATTAGCATCTGGCTTTGGCTCAGGTCCTGATCCCAAGGTCCTGGGACCGAGCCCCATGTCGGGCTCCTTGCTCAGCTGGAAGTCTGCTTCTCCTCCCACTCCCCCTTCTTGTGTTCCCTCTCTCGCTGTCTCTCTCTCTCTGTGTGTGTCAAATAAATTAAAAAGAAGAAGGAGGGGAGGAGGGGAAGGAAGAGGAGAAGGGAATGTTTATAAATAAATAACTAAATGCATTGTAGCTTCATGAGATTGTGAAATCAGTGGCACAAAAAAAGTTAGGAATCCTGGGGTTAAAGGTGATCCGGGAGTGAGAACATTCTAGGACAAACAGTGGGCACAGAGCCCTAGGGAAGAAAGAACATCTATGGATTTATGGGACTGATTGACTGACCGGATAAGGAATAGGAAGAAGGGAACACCTCCATCTCTCCGTTGCTCAGGTTACAAACCAGTGATTCGAGGCCCCACGAAAGGGAACTCAGATGGAAGTGCGACACCTTGAGGCCAGAAGGAATAGTGAGATTTCCCACAGACTGAATGTGAGGGGCCGACAAGACAACCAGCGAAGTGAAACTGTCGAGCAGATGGGGCCGCCCCGGTGAGGACAAACCTGGACTGGAGATCCAGGTCTGAGGGCCACACGGCTCATGGACAAGCAAATAAAATCAGAAGCATAGATGGTACTGATCAGGAAAGGAATACAGAGAAGAGAGGAAAAAGAGGAGGCTTCAAACCAAAATTCGTATTGCAGAAACACTAACACTGCAAAGCTAAGGAAGAGGAGAGAGCCAGCGGTGAAGCCAGGGGGCAGCCAGGGGTCTATTTTATTGGCATTTTCGAACACCACCTCTTAGAATATTTTCAAACTCCTTTCCCATTTTCCCATTCTTTACTTTTCTGCTTTGATCATTAGATTATTTTCCAAATTTCTCTTTGGCTTATTGTTTTTGTTTTTGAACCTTCTGGACCTCTGTCTAATAATAATAGCTTTTAATCTACTGTTTTTCCTCCAAGTTCAGCCTTAGACACATTCTGAAAGTTTCAATGTAGGTAATCATCATCATGAATGTATAAATAATCTGTATTTATAGTCTATTTCCTGTTTAAGCCAAGAGCTTTCAGCAGGTTGGCTTTTATTTGTAATTTGGATTTTGAAAAACATTTTTTTTCGTTAGTTTTTAGTTTTACTGCACTAGACTAGAAAATAGAGCTTTTCTGAGGATCTTATTTGAGTCTTCTTCACAGTGAAAGTTAATCAACTTTTTAAGTGCTCCACAGGAGAACAGGAAGGTAGTCTCCTTCTGTAAAAAGGTCCACAATATTGCTATTGTGTTGACCTCCTCATTTCATCCAGATCCTTTAGACCTTATTTATTTTTGTTGCTTTGATCTGTTAGACTCACAATAAGTTTTTCCCACCTTCTCCTAGTGCCTCTGATAGTTTTCCCCCATACATGGTCTGAAGGAATGTCATTCTGTGAATGGTCCTCAATGTGATTCGTAAGATGACCTTTTTTGTTCCCTTAAGTATTATCTTACTTTCTATTTTGTCTGATAATATTACAATGCCAGGTTTCTTTCTGTTTCTATCGGGCTGATATTATCTTTTGTCCTTTTACTTTTTCTAATGCTGCCATTTTATTTCAATCTTTTGTTTGGGACTTACAGGGTGTTTGTTTTTTTTTAAGATTTCATTAATTTATTTGTCAGAGAGAGAGAGAGCACAACCAGGGGGAGCGCAGGCAGAGCAAGCAGAGGGAGAAGCAGGCTTCCTGCTGAGCAAGGAGCCTGATGCGGGACTTGATCCCAGGACCCTGAGACCATGACCTGAGCCGAAGGCAGACGCTTAACTGACTAAGCCACCCAGGCATCCCAGGACTTTTGATTTTTGACCCAATATTCAAAACTGTTATCTTTAAAAAGAGAGTTTAATCAAATTACATTTACTGTTATAACTCATATGCTCCTACTTCCATCACCTTGTACTAAGCCTTGTGATATTTAAAACTACTCTGTTTTCCTTCTCATGCTATGTGAATCATGCTTTCGTTGCTATCCTCTCCAACACTGTTGGAGACACACAACTTATTTTAATTTTTACTAACAGTTACTATTAAAGTTCTAAAACCATTACTTAACCTCTTTTACACTATCAGAAAAGGAATAAAACAAAAGCCCCATAGAGACTATAACATTTAAAATTTTTTTAGTATTTGTATCTTTGGGGCGCCTGGGTGGCTCAGTCGTCAAACGTCTGCTTTCAGCTCAGGTCATGATCCCAGGGTCCTGGGATCAAGCCCCACTAGAGCTTCCTGCTCTGGGGGAGGCCTGCTTCTCCCTCTCCCACTCCCCCTGTTTGTGTTCTGTCTCTTACTGTCTCTCTCTCTCTCTGTCAATAAATAAAATCTTTAAAATATATATATATGTATTTTTATCTTTCATTTGTCACTTTTATTAGTAAGTTAAAATAAAATAATAATAAAATTAAAAATAAATCTTCTGCCAAGTGCACTGAGATTTATAATGATTATGATGCATCTCTGTTCTAACAAGGTTCTGAACTGGATCTACCCCTTTTACTAAATCCATTTAACAATCTCCCTATTCTTGACCTCTTCATTTTGCATCATATCTCAATGGCTTGGGTATCTCTAAGTAATTCTGCCACAGATAAAAGAGTGACACTTTATAAGCCCTTTTTTAGGAAGGAAAGAAGAAAGGATAAGTTTATTAGAAAATATGTTTTGGGGCCACATGTTTTAAAACCCTAAACCCAGAAGGATTTAATTATTTTATTATAAGAACTGGGAAATGACCAGGAAGAACCAACCAAAGGCCATGTTCTATTTGGCTAAAGAGAAATTACATGAACAACAAAAAGACACATTCCTCAAAACAAAATTGTGACCAGGATACCGTAAACACTACAGAACATGAAGCAACAAAAGAAATTCAAAGAAATACAAGCCAAAGACAGTACAAAAGAAAAGCCGAAACAAAAGAAATCTTTATAATCCTCATTCTCCGTGCTTTGTGGCCTGTGGAAGCTGGCCACCACCAAGCCAGCCACTTCTGGTGTCTGAAAGAATCAGGAGGTCTAAAATGGCAGAGCTTGTGGATGTGAATGGATCTGTAACATCTTCCTTGTCTCTGAATCAATGCACGTGTCTCTGAAATCCCAAAATTAGCTTTGGCCTTTGTTACTGTTGTTATCTTTGACTTTTTTCCCCCACCATTTTACTATGAAAATTTCTAAAAACACAGAAAAGTCAAATTTTACAGTGACCACCCACATACCTACCACTAGAGTCTACATTCAATACTTTACTAGTTACTTTAACACATGTCCACCTATCGAGGTACCTGTCTATCCATCCATCGTCCTACCTATCACTGCATTTGAGTTTTAAGCCATTTTTTTAAGATTTTTTTTTTTAATTTATTTGACAGACAGAGATCACAAGTAAGCAGGCAGAGAGTAAGAGAGGAAAGCAGGCAGAGAGTAAGAGGGGAAAGGCAGAGATTAAGAGGGGAAAGGTAGAGAGTAAGAGGGGAAAGCAGGCTCCCTGCGGAGCAGAGTCCGACTCTGGGCTCGATCCCAGGACCCTGGGATCATGACCTAAGCCGAAGGCAGAGGCCTTAACCCACTGAGCCACCCAGGCGTCCTAAAGCCATTTCTTACTACTTCCTATCCCTTCCAACAGGGTTTCTCAACCTCAGCGCTATGGACATTTGGGGTCAGATTATTCTTTGTTGGGGGGGCTGTCCTATGCACCTTAGGATGTTCAGCAACATCCCTGGCCTCTACCCACGAGATGTCAACAAAGCACCTCCCCCAACCCCAGCTGAGATGACCAAAAATGTCTTCAGACATGGACAAACATCCTCTGGGGGACAAAACTGGTCCTGGTTGAAAAACATCTCCCTAAAACACACAGGAGCCTTTGCAAAGGGTGCACATTCCTTAAGAATCTGTGTGTGATCTATCCTGGGCCCTTACCCAGAAATCACACACAGCACACCTACAGGTGTGGTCTGAATGAGAAGCAGTATACAGGCTCTGCGGTTGCTAGTCACATTTTGTCTGTTTAATTTTAAAGCTGACGTCGTCTGACATAAGGCACAGACAAGTCAGCAGTATCATAACCCACATGTGATCTGATGATATTAACACAAAATGAGGGCCGAGGTGGACCACGGAAAGATACGTTAACACAAATCCAAATTGCTAAGGGTCATTTTTTTTCCACAGTTCATGCATCATTCAATCTTATCGTATTAAACACAATGTTAAAATAAAAACGATCAAACCTACCTTGACTGCCCAAAAGTCACATGACAACAACAAGATAATTGTCACCATACAGGCAATAAAGCTGCTGCTGAACAATTCACAGAGAAGATAGACTACAATTGCACTGACGCGAAAGAATAAATGGAAAAATGATGCCACTGGATGTCTGAAAACCAAAACATAATAAAAGAAATGCAATTACATTTCACCACAGGTACTGCAGACGGAGAGGAACAACGTTTCAGCCGTAACATAACCATGCAGTTTCGTCAAAACAAAGAGGGGACTCGAGGAAGAAGCAAATCGCCTACTTTTCTGTGTTTGTAAGTTCCCTTTTTGACTAGGCCCTGCTGTCACAGAAAATACACTAAGGAACCAGGACTTTAACACCTCACTGAATATAAACTTCCACAAAACATATAAAGAGAAACTTTGTCAAGCTTGGAGAATTAATGCTTGGATTAAATCCTATTTTCACAGAAAAAACTAATTCTAGAGTGCCTGGCTGGTTCAGTCAGAAGAGCATGTGACTCTTGATCTTGGGGTCACGAGTTCAAGCCCCTTGTTAGGCGCAGAGATTACTTAAAAAATAAAAATAAATTAATTCCTGGGCCCTCAGAAATCACTTCAGGCTTTAAGGCAAAGTAACTAACAGGCAGACTTGTTTTTGCTTTTTAACAGCTTTATTGAGGTATAATCCACATACCATACGATCATATATTTAAAGTATATACACCAGTGGTTTTTTTGGTATATTCACAAAACAGTACAATCGTTACCACAATCACATTTAGGACTTCTTCATTACCCCCAAAGGAAACTGTACACAGAGGGCAGACCCTCCTCTTCCACCCGGAACCCCACCCCTCTCCAGCCAGCAGCCACCACTCATGTACCACTGTCTCTAAGATTTGCCTACTGTGGACATTTCACATAGATGAAATCATACAATACGCAGTCTTTCGGGCCTGGCATCTCTCACTCGGCATGCTTTCAAAGGTCAGGCAAATTTGATCGCAGTAAGTGAATTTCTTTAGAGGGAACCAAATTTGGAATAGAAATATGTCTGGCTTGACACGTTCATGTTATTTTATAGATAAAAGACGTGATTCTGAAATTCACACAATAAATCAAAAAGGAACAGGTCTACAGAAACTATAGAAATGGTGCATTTCTATTTCTATGGCGCAGCAGCTAGAAGTAAAAACACCAGGGGCGCCTGGGTGGCTCAGTGGGTTAAAGCCTCTGCCTTCGGCTCAGGTCATGATCCCAGGGTCCTGGGATCGAGCCCCGCATCGGGCTCTCTGCTCAGCAAGGAGCCCGCTTCCTCCTCTCTCTGCCTGCCTCTCTGCCTACTTGTGATCTCTGTCTGTCAAATAAATAAAATCTTTAAAATAAAAAAAAAAGAAGTAAAAACACCAGTGTTCACAAAAATGGATTTCACAGATGTGAAAACTCGGCATTGACTACAATTCCATATGCCAGTTATTCTCAAAGAAAATCTGAAATGTCCTCTTTGTCTCAGACCAAAGCTCAAACTAGCCATGTCCACTACTCACAAGTACGGAACCACCACTCTGCCCTGAATCCCATCGGCTGGCTCCCGCCTACACACAGAACAGTGCTGGGTACCCACACACTCTTGTCTTCTTACCTGATCTTGGATTTTTTTGGTCTGTTAGTTGTCTCCTCCTCCGCATCAAACAGGGAAACATCCTCGGTGTCATCATTACTGTCCTAGCAGGAAAGTTGAATATCCATGAAGCAAGATGAAATTCAGTACTTGTGTGCCTCCTACCCAGAGGGCAGCACGCTAGTCCAAATGGTGGACAAAAGTAAGACACGGTCACGGACATTGGAGAACTGACAAGCTAGGGAAAGGGCACCCCGGGATCATCTGGCAACTAGCCATCGCTCCCCTGCTGCTGAGCCCCATGAGAAACCCCTGGGGTGTCAATGATGCTCCTGCAAACTTCCCCTGTGCGCTCTCGGCTGCTCTCTCACCAGTCGCAGAGAAAGCAGAAACTATCAGGGGACACACTTGATGCTTTTGGCTCCTTCACAAAATCACCTGCCTGCACCCTTGTTTCCCTGAACCCTTCTCACCATTTTATCTCACTTTGCATCCAAGGTGAAAGCAGCTATTGGGCTTGGAATCTCTTTTTTCCTGCCTTCTCGGGGGGCTTCCCCCATCAATTTCCCCTTCACTTACACTTTCTTGTATCTGCGGGTCTTTCTACTGGATCTTTCCAATCAGCAAATGAACTTTTTCAGAGGTCATTTATTGCAAAGGTGAGCTAAAGCTTTAAAAGGAAAATGGACTCAGAGATCTGAGACCAGTGGTTCTCAACTTTAGCTTACGGGCTGGAATTGCCTGGAGTGCTTTCAAAAAGAAAAAAAAAAGCCTGATGCCTGGATCCCCTTGAATTACAAGATTCAGATGTAACTGGTCTGGAGTGTGGTCTATGTACCTGAATTTTTTTTACGCCCCCAGATGATAATAATCTGCAGACAAGATTGAGATCCACTGTATGATCCTACAGACTAAAAAACTGAGACTTCTGCCCTTGATCCCAACAGTCCAATCTATACCCAGCAGCCAGGGTGACCGTTCCCACTTAGATCATATCATCCTCCTACTGAAAACCCAGAGGACTCTTGACTGAAAAACTGACTCCCTATCAGGACCCATCATGATCTGGTCCTGCCCACCTCAAGGACCTTATCTCAGGCTACTTACTCTGCCTTCCAGAACTGTGAGTAATGCTTCCTCTCCCTCCTGCCAAAGACATCCTGATTCTAATGACTGGAATTTATAAATATGTAAATTTACTTAGCAAAAAGATTTTTTGCATATACGATTGAATTAAGGATCTTGAGAGGGGAAGAACATCCTATTCTGGTGGGCCCAATCACATCATTACATTGGTCTTTACAGAGGAACACAAGTGACTCAGAGAGGGCACTGAGATCATGAAAAGCAGAAGTCAGAGAGAAACAGAGAAATTTGAAGATGCTGTGCTGCTGACTTTGAAGTTTGAGAAGACCATAAGCCAAGGAATGCAGGTGGCCTCTAGAAGCTGGAGAAGGCAACGACAAATCTAAGATTCTCCCCTAAAGCCTCCAGAAGAAACACACCCCTGCCAATACCTTGATGTTAGTTAGCCCTTATGACTCATTTTGGACTTGTGACCCAAACTGTGACATGATAAATTTGTATGAAGCCACTAAATTTATGGTAATCTACAGCAACAGGAAATCTATACAGTAACTAAGCCCCTGCCAGACTAGTTTCCTTTTTAGTTTATTTAACATGCCAAACTTGCACCCCACTGGGTCCCTTTACATTTGTTCTATCTAGAACACTCTCTCCTCTCACCCTGTTCTTTGAAAGACTGGCTTATTCTCATTAAATACTGAGTGCCAGGCACCGCTTTAAGTGGTACAGCCTGAACAAAAAAGACAAATAGTTCTGCACTTTTGGAGATGCATTTACTAAGATGGAGAAGGCTGTGGGCACAACATCAGGGTGAAATCAAGAGGTTGATTTTGGACATTTAAGCTGAAGACGCTGGTTTAAGGACTTTTTTTTTTTAATTGAGAAGGGGAACCATTAGTGTGTTCTGCGCATAAGACTATCACATTCCAATTTAGGTGTTAAAAGGAAAATTCTGGCTACTGTATGGAAAAATCTGGGAGGGAGAGGGAAAGATAAAGGCACAAAGCTGTAAGGCTGGTTTGGGAGGCTAATCCAATAATGGAGCCAAGAAGTAATGGTCTGGTCTAGGGTGGACACAGTGGGGGTGGTGAAACACATCCAAATTCAAGTAGAATGAGGGGTACCTGGGTGGCTCAGTCCATTAAGCATCTGCCATTGGCTCAGGTCACTATCCCAGGGTCCAGGGATCGAGCCCCGCATTGGGCTCCCTGCTCAGTGAGGAGTCTGCCTCTCCCCCTGCTGATGCTTGTGCTCGCTCTCTCTCTCAAATAAATAAATAAATAAAATCTTTAAAAAATAAAAGTAGAAATGACAGGATTTGAGGACAGACTGAATGTGGGGGTAAGGGAAAAGGAGTTAAGGAAGATTCCAAAGTTTTTGTCCTGAACGGCTAAAAATGAAGGCACCAAGATAGACTCTGAGCACACCAATATCTATAGATCAAAAAGATGAGAAGGAATAAGCACTGGGGTTGAAATGGAAGTGCTAAGGAGTAGGAGCTGAACCAGGAGGTGGTGTCCCGGAAGCCAAGTGAAGAAAGTGCTTCCAGGAGGAGGAACAGATCAACTGTGTCAAATGCTGCTCACAAGTAGGATGAAAACCACAGAGACCACTGTCCTTCTAGCGGATCATCAGTGACCGCATTAAGAGCAGTTTCAATATGGCAGAGGGAAGTGGGAGAAACCCAGACTAGACTGGACACAAGAGAGAACACAAGTAAGAGACAAGTATAAATAAATCTTAAGGAACAAAGAATGGGGGGAGAGCTGAAAGGGTCCGTAGAATGAAGTTTTTCTTTTTTAAGACGAGACATTAAAGCACATTTACATGTTAACTTAAACAAGTTTTTTTTTAAGATTTTATTTATTTATTTGACAGAGAACACAGGTAGGCAGAGAGGCAGGCAGAGAGAGAGGAGGAAGCAGGCTCCCCACGGAGCAGAGAGCCCGATGTGGGGCTCCATCCTAGGACCCTGGGATCATGACCTGAGCGGAAGGCAGAGGCTTTAGCCCACTGAGCCACCCAGGTGCCCCAAGCTTTTTTTTTTTTTTTTAAAGTAGGCTCCACCCAGCACAGAGCCCAACTCACCACCCTGAGATCAAGACCTGAGCTGAGATCAAGGGTCAGAAGCTTAAGCAACTGAGCCACCCAGGCACCTCTTAAGCTTTTAAAAATGAAAACAAAAACAAAAAAACCTGATGAAGAAGAGCAGAGGGAGAATTGCTGGAGCACTGCCTTCCAGGGGACCAGAGAGCATGAAAACAGTGCACAAGTAGAGGACATGGCCTAAGGATGGAGCACAGACAGGAAAAAGAAGGCAGTCTATGGGAGATCATGAGCACAGATGCAGACGGCAGATGGTGTGAAATTCTCTTCTGATGGCTTGCACTTTCCCAGTGAGATGAGAAGCAGAGAAAGGACAAGGGAAAAAATGTGGAAGTTCTGAGTTAAGAGAAATCACAGTGGCGGCCCAGGAGGGTGCGAGGGTGAGGAGCTTATGGGTATGTGGTGGTGATTGCCCGGCAGCATTAAGAGCCCATTTGAGGTTCACGGTCACACACTTAAAGTGGGAGCAGTCAGTACGGTTGCGTGATTTTCTCCCGGCTCCTTTAGCCTGGGTGCAGGTTCTGAAAGCTGAATCTAACCAGTATTGGATCTTCTCCACTCAAGCGACCTCCTCAGTGGTCTTTTCTGATCATCAATTCTAAAGTTGTCCTATTTCTCAAATTCTTGCTATGACACAGCTTTGTCGTTGCTATCTTTACCTAACCCCAACGCATCCACAAGCCCCCAAGCCCTGGCACCATAAACCTGTCTGTATCGTTCACAACCCTATCCCAAGATCCAGAACAGTGAGTGCCTGGGCCACAGCAATCCCTCAGTAACATAAAAGTACCTATATCCTTGACGGAAAGTGCACCATAAACAGTAAAAAGGTTTTAACATGGGAAGGGATTACTGAGTTTGTCGTACTCATCGCTGGTCGTAAACCTGTAAACTGTAATTAATTCTAAGGTGACAGACGTGATCGCCGAAGTGATAAGTAATCACCACTAGTGTCACTTCGGCAACGGACACTTGAATGCTAGGCCCTGGCATGGTCTCCTACTCCCACAGGATCGCGGTGCACCCCTCAGAGTCCTCGACCCGCTGGGGAAAGCTAGACCCCCAGAAACTCCACTTTCCACAGCACAGCGCCCGAGCGACTCAGCACCCAAAGTCGGCTGGCACTGCGCTCTGCACAACACCCCCCACCCCGGCGTCCCTCCGCCGCGCAGCCGGCCATCCTCCTCCTTCACAAGAGGTCTCGGGGCTGCCGGCGGCGCTCCCCAGACAGCCGCCCGCGGCCCTCCGCCCACGCGCGCCCCACCCCGCCCCCGGCGGCTAGTGGGGCCGCAGGTACAACGGCCCTGGGCCGCCAGACTCGCGCCCCTCGGACTGACCCCGCGGGGCCCGGCGCCCGGCCACACCCACCCTCACAGAGCGCCCTCAACCCCTCACCTGCGGCAACATGGCGGCCTGGCGCCAGCCCCACTTCCGGGAGCCACGTCAGCGTCGCAGCTGTCGTGACCTGGAGGGGGACGTCGCCACAGGAGAGGAGGAGCAAAGCACAAGCGCAGCCCACTCCCGCTTCCGCTTCCAGGTGCTTCGCGGAGGGGGGAGTGGGAGTAACGGGGGGGCGGGACGAGCGTGTGGGCGGGACGAGCTCGGGGCGGAGCGCGCGGAAGGAAGGCGTCCCGGGGGCGTGGCGAGCTCGGGACGGAGCGGGAGGGCGGTCCGCAGCCCCGGAACCGAGCGAGCATGGGGGCGGGGTTTCCGGGGCGGGGCGAACTCGGGGGGCGGAGCGAACTCGGCGGCGGGGCTAGCGCAAGGGCGGTGAGCGGCCCGGGGCGGGGCGACATGTGGGCGGGGCGTCAGGGGCGGGGCGGGCGGCTGCGTTTAGTGGGCGGGGAAGCGCGGACTGTGCAGGATCCCGGTCTGGTCCAAGCTGGAACGCAAGACGGGCTCGCTGCTAACAGCATCAGCAACGCTCCCCTACGCTTGGTCAACTTCAGGGTGAACGCTTTGTGGTTTGGCACGTGGGGATGTTGTTGCCCGCATTGGTATCCCGAGAGCGAGGGGTGTAGGGGACGGACCTTATTACAATACAGCTGCATTTTGTTTGAATGTTTTACAACGCGTGCACATGTATTATTTTATGTGTACCTTAAATTATAGAAGCAACTGAAAAAGATAAAGGTGCTCTTGCGAAGAGGTGGAAGGGCATTAAGAAGAAACCAGGCGGAGGACTCTAAACAATGGAGAGTTTTATCGTGGGAGGAAGACAGGCCAGGAAACAGGAATAGAGGTTGAGAGCATGGGTTTGAGTCCCCGGTTTTCCAGGTACCCAGCTAACCTCAATGTACGTCTTCCCTCGGTTGTAAAGTGGGGTTTGATAATGGTATCCGAACAGGTTCAGTGTGCTTAGTAAATAGTGAATGCAATTCTTACTTCTGTTTTAAATTTAATCGCTGGAGATGTCATTTTGCTCCGTGAAAGACCTGACATTCGGGGACTTCACATCCTCTTTGAAACTGTGATTATAACAATGTGACTGTAGCAATATCCTGTCTGCCTGGCCCACATCAGAGGGCTGTTGGGAGACTCATGGAATAATGTGTGTTAGCACATTTCCTTCATTGAGGGGAGGGGATCCTTTCCATAGAAACCACAATTTTTACATGGCTGTTTACTAGTGCTGCGTTAACTTTTTTTTTTGGATTTTATTTATTTATTTGAGAGAGAGTGAGTGAATGGGAGGGAGAGGGAGAGAGACTCCGAAGCCGACCCCACACCCAGCCCAGAGCCAACCTGGGCTCCATCTGATCTTCCTGGGTTTAGTGAATTTGCTAGAGGGGTTCACAGAACTCAGGGAAACTTACATGTACCAGTTTATTAAAAGATTCAGATGAACAACCAGATACAGACACACAGAGCCAGGTCTGGGAGGGTCCATGGAGCTGGGGTATCTCACCCAGTACATGGATGTGTTCACTAACCTGGAAGCTCTCTGAATCCCATGCTATTGAGTTTTTATGGAAGCTTCATCACGTAGGCATGAGGGATCATTAACTCTATTTCCAGCCCCCCTCTCTCCTCTTCGGAGGATTGGGGGGGCTTAAATATCCAAGCTTCTAATCCTGGCTTAGTCCTTCTGGTGACCATTCTCCTGTGCAGGAGCCATCCAGGAACCCACTCTGAGTCCCCTCATTAAAACAAAAGATGCTCCTAGTGTTTCTATCAGTTAGAAATTTATAAGGGTTTCAGAAACTCTATGTCTGGAACTAGGGGCAGGGACCAATATGTAATTTCTATTATCCTACACCATTTGATGATCATGCTGAGCCACCGAGGAGAAGCTACCCCTTTGGATAGGGCTTGAGCTCTCTCTCCAATGGGCCATAGCTCCCATAGTGTGCGGCACCCTTTTCACTTATCTGCCTGGTCCCTGAAACCATCCTTGGAAGGTCTGGGTGGAAACATCAGCACACTTGATATTAGTGTCCCTCTTTGAAGAAAAGATAAATATGGTCAATTCTATTCCATAGAAGTTAGCCCTGAGAAGGAAAAGAACACATAATGTTCTCAAATGCAATAGGTCAACCTCACTGAGGGCTTCTCCTTTTAGATTCTTAACTGAAGGGGCGCCTGGGTGACTGAGTTGTTAAGCGACTGCCTTCGGCTCAGGTCACGATCCCAGGATACAAGGATGGCGCCCCACATCAGGCTCCATGCTCAGCAGGATGCCTACTTCTCCCTCTTCAACTCCCCCTGCTTATATTCCCCTCTCTCGCTGTGTCTCTGTCAAATAAATGAATAACATCTTTTTTTTAAAAAAATAGATTCTTAAGTCATTGAGTTTCATCAGGCTCCTAAGCAAAAATACCAGGGAATTCCAATGCATTCTTATGATACAATCCCATCAGTTCATTTGCTACCAGAACAATGGCACTAAGTTGGTGGTGATGAGTGGTATCTAATTTCCAAAGGTCACTTTCCCATCACCCACCTGAAGCTGGACTTTCATAAGTTTCATTAAATGGTTTCCAGTGGGACTACAGATGCCAGTCTCTCCCAGCAACAACCCTCTCCCTGCCTCTGTTTTCTTGATTTGATCTTACCAATTCTTTGGCTTACAGGAAGACAATTAAGACCTCCCACACTGCCAAGGGACAATCCAAAACAAACAAGCAAAACAAAAGGCTAAACACCAACATCCACTTGGGTTCTCTGTTTATTGTAAGATGTTCATTTCCCAAGGCTGGTTCAGATAAATACGTTTTGTCCAAGTTTAGGGGCTGCTGTCTTCCCTCGCTTCATGAGATGATCGGTCGGCAGGCCTTTGATCTTCCTGATTCAGGCAGCTCTGCTGGCTTTTTCTGGACTGACCACGTCACTGGGCTTTCTGGCCTGGAACTCCTTCATTTTGGCTTCTCTGTACTCCTTCTCCTCCTTTACGGTCAACAACATGAACTCGGTGTTCATTCTAAAGGGATCAAGGGTTGTGTAGAAGCGAGGTCGCTCTTTCTTGAAGGACTTGGTTCTCATGCCCACAGGGGGAGCCAGCATGCGGTTCGGTTTAATGACCTGCGGGCTAGTTAAAGGGCTATAGCTACGCACTGTCCCACCGATGGGCCCAGTTCCTTGGTCTTCTCCCTTAAGGCCACCAGTGAATCTCGGGTAGACGACCACAGGCTGGGGTATGGTGGACTGGACTCTGGCACTGTGCAAAGAGTTCTTCAGGTTGGGCTGCAGTTTCTGGATCTCCAGGGGAATACTGGTTTGCTTCATGCCGATGGGTGGGTTGCTACATCGCAACCTATTAACTGCCTGTTGGACTGATATCCCTTTGAAACTCAGGACCTTCCTCGGGTGTGAAATTGAAGGTCCCCAGGCATCAGTGACTTGGGTTTGGGGCCTCCGGGGATAGGCAAACTCCCCTGACTTATGGGCCTGCTGCAGGGCATTCACCGTGAGAAGGAACTGGTCGGGAGACATGGGGATTTGCCAGCGCTTTTTCTTTGAGGGCCTGATCAAGTCTCCAGGTGGAACTTTCTCCTCATCCTCTGGTTTTTCAAAAACGAAAAGAAAACAAAAGCAAGTCAGAGTGTGCCATGAAAACTGGTAAGTAGTTATGCATGAAAGTTAAACCCATTCTTTTTTTCTTTCTTTAAGATCTTATTTATTTACCTGACAGACAGAGATCACAAGTAGGCAGAGAGAAAGGAGGAAGCAGGGTCCCTGCTGAGCAGAGAGCCTGATTCCGGGCTCGATCCCAGGACCCTGGGATCATGACCTGAGGCCGAAGGCAGAGGCTTTAACCCACTGAGCCACCCAGGCACCCCATAATTCTCTATTTTTTAAACAAAAACGGGATCACAAAGTTTGATCTCCATCTTATTAATTATTCATCAAATTTGAATCTAAATGATCTTTGGACATGTCCCCAAAATCAAAATGGCCTTCCCAATATACATCACCCCTAGGAAATGCAAAATATCACAACATCACCCAACAGCCGTTTCTGAACAGGAGTTCCTAAAATGTTTTGAACAGTAGCCGCCTTCCCAAAGCCACTTGACAAGGATAAGAGATTCATTCTGGCATTCTCCGTTATGGTCAAGACCTCCAAGGTGTGAAATACGTAGAATCATCCAAATACCTATGATGTCTTCACACCTGAGCAAATTTATTCTGTCTCTCTTGTTTGGGCTTTTCAATCCCTACAGTACCTCACAGATAGACAGAAAGCGTTATCCCCATTTTACAAAAGGCCTAATGGAGCCATGAAAAGTAGAAGTCATTTGTCTAGTCCGACCTAACAATTAAAAGTCTGTACCCCAAATCATGCCAGTGTACAACTAGTAAATAAAATGTAAAAGTGCACCAAGCATGTAATTTTCCTTGACAAAATGGATTTTATCCCAAGATGTTTGTGTATGGGCATACTAAGATGGAAGGAAGTTTCAAACATCTCCCTGTTTACTTTGTTAAATAATATTTCAGGGATGCCTGGGTGGCTCAGTTGGTTAAGCCGCTGCCTTCGGCTCGGGTCATGATTCCAGGGTTCTGGGATGGAGTCCCGCATGGGGCTCCTTGCTCAGCAGGGAGCCTGCTTCTCCCTCTGCCTGCTCTGCCTGCCGCTCCCCCTGCTTGTGTGCACGCACTCTCTCTCTCTCTGACAAATAAATAAATAAAATCTTTAAAAAATAATAATAGTAATATTTCATTAAATATCATTAAATCATTAAATTAAATATTTAATTATTATAATGTGAAATTAATGATTACATTAAATACTATTTCATTGCTATTAAGTATACTAAAGAACTCTGTCAGGGCACCCAGGTGGTTGAGTCAGTTAAGCATCTGACCCTTGATTTCAGCTCAGTTCATGAGATCGAGCCCTAATGTCAGGCTCTGAGCTCACTGCCAAGTCTGCTTGAGATTCTCAACTTCTCTCTCTGCCCCTCCTCACCTGATCCCCCCTCCCACTCACACCCTCTCTGTCTCTAAAATAAATAAATAAATATCTTTAAAAAAAAAAAAGGAATTGTGTCAAGAAACTAGGATTCAAGGGAACATACCTCAACATAATAAAGGCCATATATGACAAACAGCTAACATCACACTCAATGGTCACACACACATGAGGAATATTATGCAGCCATAAAAAGGATGAGATCATGCCATGTGAAACAACACAGGTAGACCTGGAGAGTATTATGCTAAGTGCAATAAGTCAGACCAAGGAAGACAAATACATCATTTCACTCATAAGTGGAATCTTTAAAAAAATTGATAAATGAATTAGAAAATAGACCTATAAATACAGAGCACAAACTGATGGTTGCCAGAGAGGAGGTGGTGGGGGCTGAGCAAAATGGATGAAGGGAAGTGGGAGATACAGGCTTCCATTAATGAAATGAATAAATCATGGGAATAAAAGGCATAGCATAAGAAATACAGTCAATGATGCTGTAATAGGGATATATATGGGGACAGATGGCAGCTAGACTTGTAAACACAGTATAATGTATAAACTCGTCAAATCATTATGTTGTAAATCTGAAACTAATGTAATCTTGTATGTCAACAGTACTCAAATTTTTTAAAAAAGGAATTGTGATGACTCATTGTTCATTAAGGTGTCTTTTTTCGCATAATAATATATTGTGAATCTCTTTCCAAGTCACCACATGTGGGTCCTCATGATACAATTTTTAGCTATTAGATAATATTCCACAGTATGAATTTTTCCATATTGACTTAGTCATTGCCCACTGGTGGACATTTCATTAGTGATCAACTTTAAAAAAATGTAAATACCATTTTTATATATCATATAAACAAGCACAAAATGATTGGATAATGCGTATTTGGGCATGGGTAGAGTAGGAGCTCTCATGCATTGTTGGTGGGACTATAAATCGATATATCATTTTTTAAGGGTGACTATGATAATATCTTTCTAAACTTTTTTAATTTTTATTTGTTTATTTTTTAAGTAAACCCCCTCAAGGCAGGGCTTGAACTCATGACCCTGAGATCAAGACCTGAGCTGAGATCAATAGTCAGATGCTTAACCAACTGAGCCACCCAGGCGCCCATCTAATTTTTTTTTAATCCAAAGAAAATTTATCAGTTATGGTAGTGTCCTCCTCTTTTTTTATTATTTAAAAAAATTTTAATTCCAGTATACTGAATATACAGTTTATATTAGCTTCAGGTGTATAATATAGTGATTCTGTACGTTCCCCAGTGCTCATCATGTACCCTTCACTTATTTTACCCATCCCCCACCTGGTGTCCATCAGTTTGTTCTCTACAGTTAAGAGTCTGTTTTTTGGTCTTTTTTTCTTTGTTACATTTTGTAACATGTTTTGTTTCTTAAATTCCACATAGGAGTGAACTCATATGACATTAGTCTTTCTCTTTTATTTCACTTAGCATTATATCCCTTAGATCCATCCATGTTGTTGCAAATGGAAAGGTTTCGTTCCTTTTCATGACTGAGTAATATTCCTGTGTGTGTGTGTGTGTGTGTGTGTGTGTG
>RCUC01095392.1:0-30682 GCA_003697995.1 Taxidea taxus jeffersonii | reverse complement strand
ATCCCCTGGAGCCCCAGGTTAACCTTTCTTCAGAGTCTGAAGGATATTGGTGGTTCAATAAGGGTTCTAAATAAAGCTCTTGGGAGAACCGCTGTTCCCGAGTAATATAAATATCTGCATTAAAATGTGTATAATAAAAACCTCGTACTTCACAATCAGTTCCAATTAAATAACTAAACTCTGGCAATTGGATACATGGCATTTTTCATTGAATCTGAGTATGTCCATATTTCTATGTAAATTCTCACCTTAATGCACACAACATATTTGCATTTTGGGCCCACGTGCCTGTATTATTGATACTGAGTGAGGACTACCTCCAAGTAGAGGCAGATAGCAGCCCTAGGTTGGCTTGAGACCCACCTATGAGAGGATGTTACCTTGTAGATTTCAGTCCCTCCCCATTTGGTCAGATTCTGTCACCTGGAATATGATCATACTCTGAAAAAGTCTGAAACGATGTGGGCTCTGATTCTGTTGTCAGGGTTGTGAGCAGCACAGCCTACTCTGATTTCTCGATTGCAGACATTGTGCTGGAAAGGGGTCAAAGTGTTTCTTTTCCATACTGGTCCTAACATTTTTAAAAATTATTTTTATTAACATAGAATGCATTATTTGCCCCAGGGGTACAGTTCTGTGCATCATCAGATTTACACACCTCACAGTACTCACCATAGCACATACCCTTCCCAATGTCCATCACCCAGTGACCCTCTCCCTAAGGTCCTAACATTTTAAAAAGTAAAACACACGCAACACCAAAACACATTTGGATTGAATGGCATGGAGTCATTTTCTTTTTGTCTGGTTTGTTTCATTGTTATGGTTATCCTAGTTTACAAGCATTAGCTCGGGAGCAAAGGTCTTTCTAAGTTGTGGGCATTATTCTGACGCTTCAGGGCACATATTTTCATCCCCCACTCTGTCCTCTGGACCAGCACTATCTAAATCAGGAGGTCCTAGCCACCGAGGCTGCTGAGCACTTGGATGAGGTTAGTCCGAGCTGACATGTCCCGTGAATGTAAGGATACTCCCTGGATTTCAAAGTCTTTAGTACAAAACAAATGAGAAAAGAATGTGAATTCTCTCTTTAATAATTTTCATATTGATTACATGTTGGAATGATAATATTTTGGATACACTGGGTAAAATAAAATGTATTATTAGAATTGATTTTTAACCATTTCTTTTTGCTTTTCTAACGTGGCTACCAGAGACTTTTAAATTGCATATATGGCTCACATTGTATTTCTATTGCACAGTAATGCTCTAGACACCTACTATTCCCATCTATAAAATGGGGCTAAGGATATTCATTCCCCAGAGTTAATGTGAAAGTAAAAATGAGCTTAACAAACATGAAATTACTTGGTAAGCTGGTTAACCACAGGAAGAGTCTGAAGTGCTAATGATTGCAATGGTGGTATTTTCAAGCCCCTGTTCCACGTTTCCAGATTTTTCTGGAAATTTTCTGCCAGAGGTCTTACCCGATTTTCCTCTAAGAGCGCTCCAGGACAATGAATGCAAGGCTTTTAAAGTTTTAAATGAGACATATGGCCTGAACATGGAGCTTACGTTAGCAACAATGCCAACAAGGAAAATGCTAATGGTGACCAAAAAGTCATAGTAGTAACAACCACACGGCGAATCTTAACTGAAAGCCTGGAGCTAGGTATCGTGTTAAGTATTTTTTTTTTTTTTTTACCAACTTTACTCTAAATAATACACTACATTTCTATCACTGTAGCTTATGAGATATTGTCGATGCGTATTTTTCTTTCTGTACACTTAATTGTTTCTGATAACCTATGTATGCATACAGTGAAGGACAGATGGCAAAGTGTGGTGATCCAGTGGGAAAAAGGCAAAGTGTGAGTGTACAAGGAGCACGTGGGCTGCGTGATAGAGATAAAGCATTGTGACGGGAAAGGTGTTCGGATTTCAGTAGTTAGAAGTGTTGTATCTTTCACTGAGTTACATTTCACCTGCTTAAACAATGATTTTCATGAGCTGTCACCTCTAGGATCCTTCGGTTCGAAGATCCCTCAAAATAACGGCCCACTCCACAGCCTTGGACTCAAAACCCACCTTCCGGGTGTCTGGCACATTGCCTCAACCCACGAGGCCTGAAGACACCCTGCAAATTATCATTTTCTTGGTTTTAGTTAGGTCTTTTTAAAAACTTAAAATGCCTTTCAACATTCTTCACCCATTAAAACTACCCCACGTTAAGCTCGACAAGAAATCCCGGCAAATCATCCCCACAGCTTCTACCCATGCTTAATGGTCTGACTTCGCACTTCGTTCTCTTTATATGATTTATGCTATGATTTACTTGTTAACTATCCTAACAGATACAGACACACCACACAGAAGACTTTCCGTGTAATAGGGTCCTAGACATGCATTCACAAATATTTATTGGGCACCCATTATGTACCAGGTGTTGATCTGGATGACTGAAACAACAGGGTCTAATAAAAATT
Organism: Taxidea taxus jeffersonii; assembly: GCA_003697995.1. Lineage (NCBI taxonomy): Eukaryota > Metazoa > Chordata > Mammalia > Carnivora > Mustelidae > Taxidea > Taxidea taxus. The sequence goes on along the minus strand of RCUC01095392.1, from coordinate 28,196 downwards.
TGTGCGTGTGCCCCTCTCACTATATTTAAATAATGCAATTTAAGTAAATGACTCTATTCAGTAATTGAAATAAGAACTAAAACAAACTGAATTCCCGAAGAGAAAATGTTATATGCATTAAAGATCTGCAGGTTGAATCTCACTTTAAAAACACAAAGGGGAGTGTACTTGTGATGTACACTTCTTAAAAAGCAAACGGTCCCTTATGTGTGATCAATGTATCCCAAGTTACAGCTCTAATTTCACAGTTTGACATAGAGCTCCTTGTCTTAACAAAGAAACATCCATACTTCTCAATCTTTGTCACACTTGGCCTTGGAACAAATTGTTCTCAGACTTGAACATGTATCAGCATCACCTGGAGGGCTTTAGTAAAACAGTTTGCTGGAACTCGCCCCTAGGGTTTCCGACTCCGTTGGTCTGGGGTAGAGCCCAAGGGTTTGACTGGTAACAAGGGCCCAGGAGAGGTGCTGCCTCTGGTGGAGACATTACCCTTTGAGACCCATTGGCTTAAGCTAATTAAAAACTTCAGTGCAATTTACCAAAAAGCTCCCAAGGCTTTATCTAACTCCCCTTCCCTGAGGCTCGGTTACCTAACATTAAAGTGGACATCTTGAGCCTCCCCGCACAGGGCAATGGTGAGAATTAATTGACAGCATGTCCATGAAACTGTTTAATCTGAGGTTCATGTTCAGGATGAGTTGAAGCCACACATTTCCAATTTAGCTGTAAAATAAGGCAAAAGTGTTTCTTTCTCCAGCTTCTCCCACTCACACAATTCTAGCTATCAAGTAGAAATTCTGCTCTCTAAATTCAACTAATTTCACTGGCAAAATGATAAAATAATAGAATCTTACAGTTGACATAGACCTCGGAGATTTTCTGGAGTGAGCAGTTAAATGTTTCAGACCAGGTAAATTGTCCAACCTTTTTTGTTTACTTTCTTGATTCAATAAAGCAATCAAAACAATTGATCCGGTTGCACGTATCATTCCTCAACTTGAATATCTGGTTTTTCCAAAATTGAATTATTTGACTGAAACAAGCCACATCCAGACTACAAGAAAAATGGAAAGTAGATTCTCATTTTTTCTTGTCAGGTCATGGTTGTAGTGTCCACACAGACGCTCTGAGGCCCTGAGAGATTCCACTTAATGAAAGCCCCGTTCCTCCTAACTCCAGTCTGTCCACTCCCTCCCTCTGGGCCTTGGGTCTATGATGTTTCTCTGCCCGATAGAAAGGATCACGGAGCTGTTGATGCAAGGAATCAATGATCAAAAATTAATTTTAAAGCCCCTGGTAAGAGCGCATTACCACGAGTGGTGCTGCTGCTAGCAGAGAGAGCAGCCCAGCTGAGATCGTCCATCGGATTTGAGAACAAAATCTTGCAGATGGAATGTATTTTGAGAATAATGATGCATATCACTAATAACCTAGTGCTAAGTTATAAGCCTAAATTGGAGCCTTTGCAGAGGAATACACAGCCTCTGTGATTTCCAGTTTGGTGTAATAATATGGAAATGGCTTTTGGTGCCAGGATTGGATCGGTCTAAATGAGCTGGAATTGATAGCTGCCTGTAATACTAGGGGCAGGAGAGAGTGATCACGTCTGTGTCCTTGCTGACTTATCTAGGGCTCTCCAGACGTGACAGTTTTAAGGAGTGAGCCCTTAAATATGTTATGGAAACGCACTACAATATCCTGCAGCACAGAGCGAGGTACTTCTAAAACTGCCTCAACAAGAACACAGGATAGGGAGTCTCCTTTCCAGGGAAGGAAATGGCTTTTGTTCCCATGAAAAGTAAAAGGAGATGGTAAGTACAGGGGAAAAAATGTGATAGAGAATACAGAGAATTAGCTGTCCATTTAGGAGACCTCCCCGCCCCCCCACGAAGCCCCGGTCCTCTCTGTCTGCTGGAAATGATAGCATTCCAAAGGCAGACACCTGTGCCGTTCCTTTCTGGGGACAACATAATGGACACTCAAGGACGAGATAGTAACACTCGTGGTTAAAATGTTAAAACAGGGGACGCCTGGGTGGCTCAGTGGGTTAAGCTGCTGCCTTCAGCTCGGGTCATGATCCCAGGGTCCTGGGATCGAGTCCCGCATGGGCTCCCTGCTCGGCAGGGAGCCTGCTTCTCTCTCCGCCTCTGCCTGCCTCTCTGCCTGCTTGTGTGCTCTCTCTCCTCTCTGACAAATAAATAAATAAAATATTTTTTTAAAAAAATGTTAAAACAGCAGAACTAAAACCTCGGATCAATGACTTAGGAAATAAAGGCTTCTTTAGTGACTGTATTATAGATAACATCTCAAGTACCATGCAACAGTTAATTTCACTAATAAGTCACTACCACATGAGTAAATCATCAGGAATCGTGGAACAGTGGCAAATCTAGATTCAACGGAATCAAGCATGATGAGGCCCTTGCAAGGCATAGGAGAGTCCCAGTTACCTGTTGTCCTTGTCCCTTCAGCCTCATATTCTGGCCAGTCTGTGCTCCAGCTGAGTACCAGTGGTGGCAATCCCCCGAAGACACCAGACTCGAATGTTCTATGTGCCTTTGCGTTTGTTGATCCTTCTGTCTGGCCTGTGCTTCCGCATTGTGTCCTTCGGGTGAGCTCATCCCTTTAAGACCCGATCCTAGCACCTTCTCGCTGATGCCCTGTTCCAGTTACTGTTGCTGCATAACAAACTACCCAAAACTTAGTGGAGTAAGACAAATGAGGATGTTTGCCTCTTCTCCAAAATATCTGGCACATTGCTTGGGGCTGACGCAGATGATGAAGGGCTAGCAGCTGGAACTGTACGATCCACTCCCAAATGGCTTCTCACTTCAGTATCGGGGATAGTTGGGGGGAGGGAGTGGTTGAAGGCTAAACATCACCTGGGACCACCCCCCAGACTGTCCGCCCATGGCCCCTCTGACACAACAGCTGTGAGGTGACCAGACATCCTATGTAAAGGGTTAGTATTCCAGCGAACAATGGAAGCCACATGTCTTTTATGACCTAGCTCTGGAATACACATGGCATTACCTTTGTCACATTCTAGCACTTGACACAGTTGTAAGCTAGCCCAGATTGCTGGGGAGAGGACACAGACTCTGTCTCTCATTGGGAGAAGTGTCAATGAATTTGGGACCTCATTCCCTCTTTGACCCCTTCCAGATAGGGTGATACTTTTCTTTTTTGCCCTCCCCTGTCCCTTGGGTCTCTATCAACACTGGCTTCAGGTTGTGCTGTGTGGCTGGCGTCACTGTATCACCAGGGCCTAGCAAAGCTCACATAAGAGAGTGGATAGAAAGTGCTTAATGAGATCACCCTGAGCATGGCTCAGACAGACAGCCCGTTTTAAGTTTGGATTCCAAGCAGGAAGTCCTCCATCAAAGGGTATATAAGTCCACCCACATCACGCCCCGCCGTGCCCTGTGGGAGAGCACTGGGTGTGGGCAGGGCGCATGGCGGCTGAGAGAACGTATACTCGGATCTGCCAGCGAGAGAGGTCACTGGCGGCCACAGCCACCAACCTTCCCAGGGGTGAGTCATCGAAAACAAGTGCCAGCAGTGACAAGCCAGCCAAGGGCTCCACGCAAAGAAAGGCTAGACTTCCAAGTGCAGGGACAGCCGGAGACAGAAATCACACAGAGCCCAAAGGCAGAGGATTCAGGCTGGCCGGGCACCTAGCATTAGCCCCGTTAGCCACAGTCATGTGTGGCTTCAGCATGAAGGAATGGAATCCCAAAAGGAAAAGCACTGTTGTAAAACACTCATCTCATCATAGTAGAGGCCAGGGGAAGGAGTCTGTCATTTGAAGTTGCAGTGTATTTCCATCTCTTGTGGACTGAATTGTGTTTCCTCAAAATTCATATGTTGAAGCCCTAACCTCCGAAGTGACTGATTTTGGATATAAAGCTTTTAAAATTTAAGTGAAGACATAAGAGTGGGGTCCTAATCCAGTAGGATCCGTGTGTCCTTATAAGAAAAGGAAGAGACTCCAGGAACACAGATGCAGCAGAGAAGAAGCATTGAAGACACAGCAAAGCTGGGCCACCTGCAGGTAAGGAGCAAGATCTCAGGAGAAGACAACCAGGCTGGCACCTGATTTTTGGACTTCTGGCCTCCAGAACCATGAGAAAGTCGATTTCTATTGTTTAAGCCATCCAGTCCATGGTATTTTGTTCTAGCAGCCCTAGCAAACTAATAAAGCACCTGTAGACCTGAACTTGAAATGGGGGGGCTGGGGGGGCGGGGCAGGAGGCACCACCAAGTTCAGGTACTCATTCTCCAAGCATTTATGGAGGACTTACTATGTGCCAGAAACGATTATGATTCTAGTGCCTAGAACAAGAAGACCCCAGTCCCAATAAGCTCAGGCTCTAATGACAGGTGACTGACAAGAACAAAAGCACAGATGGGGTGTGTCCAATGGGGACAGGTGACGTGAGGACAGGACACATAGACAAGCTGATGGGACCTGAGATGAGCTGTCACGACAAAGCAGCATTTAAGCAGGAATATAGAGTAAGTGAGCAAATGTGCATTGCCAAGATCTAAGGGGAAGAACATCGCAGACAGAGGGAACAGCCATGTCAGGTACCATGAGGCAAGAGGATGTCCGAGGAGCCTCAGGATCGACCACCTGCTGAGCAGACTGAGCCAAAGGCAGGACGCAGATGAAGGCAAGAGAGAATCAGAGACCGTTTCATCTTCATGTTGACATGTAGGGACACCTGGGTGGCTCAGTCCTCACGCTCAGTTAAGCATCTGCCTTCAGCTCAGGTCATGATCCCAGGGTCCTAGAATTGAGTCCCACATCCGGCTTCTTGCTCAGAGGGAAGCCTTCTTCTTCTTCTCCCTCTGCTGCTCTCCCTGATTGTGTTCTCTCTCTCTCTCTCTAACAAATAAATAAAATCTTAAAAAAAAAAAACCTGACATATAAATGTAATACAAATATCTGAGTAAGGATTTCTGGTGCCCAGAGGAAATAAAATGAGTAAAATAGTCCCCTTATAAAGGGGTTCTTCTTCCTTAGTCTTATTTATATGTTACAAGTTACACGCAAAAAATTAAGCAAATCACATAAGAGCTGCTCAGTGCTGTGGAGTATATGAATTCATGTACCTTCACTTCACCAACTCACTTATAACACACCAAGCCTATCTGAACAATGTCAGTTTTGAAATACCTGATATTTATCCATGCCAGGTTTTAATCAGAAAATACTATCAATAAATTTAACAGGGTAGGCTGTATCTCCTTCATAATCCAAGGCGAAACTTTGCCGGTGCTGGGAATTTTGTCCAAGGAGATGTCAGATGTCCATGAACTAAAATGACAAGCCCAGGGGTGCTTGCTGTCACTCTCCCATGCCATTGTCAAACCCCCTTTCCCGGGAGTCTGGCCTCCATGGACCTCTACCGTGGTGTCTACCAGCAGTGCTCAACCACCGTGTATAAAATGCCAAGTCTTCACATGCCCACCTCCTCCAACCCCCATCTGCTCCTCCACCACCTTCCCATCTCATGTCGCGACACCACATTTTCCCCCCTGCTCCTCATACCCCGAAGCTGGGGGTCTTCTCTTTGCCTGTCCATCTCGTGAGCGAGGCCTTCTGGCCTCACCCTCAGGTGATCTCCCAACCCAGACTCGGCACCTCTTCCACCTGGGTGACTACAACCGGGTCTTCACCCCCTTCCCTTCATCTGGCCCCACCCCCCCTTCACCGACCCCTTAAATAAGGGAATGTGCCCCTGTCCCTCCTCTGCTGAAACCTGCCAGTGGCTTTTTCTTACAGGCAGACTAGAGTCCAAAGGCATTACCAAGGCTCACAAGGCCCTACAGGAAGAGCCCTCACGACACAGCCAGCCAGATTTCCCACCACGCCACCCCTCACTGACCCCACTTCAGACACACTGCGTCTTTCCCTCAAGCAAGCTCTGCCTCCAGCCTCTCTACTTGCTGTTTCTCCGCCTGGAATCTTCTCTCCCACACATTCTTCAAAATTCATTATGGATGTGGCTCAAATGTCACTTCATCAGAGAGGTCCCTCTTCCTCACCAGTCCCCTTCTCTTCCTTTAGCCTGCTTTATTTTTCTTCCTACTACCACTGATCCCCTCTGACATTCTATTATTTGTTGATTGTCTGTCTCCTTCCCCTAGAATGTCTGCTGTGTTTACTGCTGCCTTCCAGGCATCCAGAACAGCGTCTGGCATTATAGAGAGCACTAAATAAATATTTGTGGCATTAATGAGTAAGTGAATGAATGCTCATGGAAGACATCGAAAACAGTGCTCTTGCCTGCAGAACCCAGGTGAGGCCTTAGGACCCCTCTGACCCATGTTGCAAGGGACCAACCATCTAAAAGTATTTTGGTTTGAGAACTGAAAACCATGTGCTATCTCTGCACTAAACTGGGGTGCTTTTGCTTTTGTTCTGTTTTATGCACAACAAGGACTGTTTTGCCTCTTCCAATTCCCAGGACCTAACAGTGTCTTGGATAATAGGCACTTAATAGGTGTCTACTGCATTCATACCCAAAAGACAAATAGAAGTACAAGTTCACAAGATGGCTTTGTGACTCACCATGTGTAATAACTAACTGGTGTTGGGGGAGCCCAAGTTGAATTCTATAAGTATGTCATCGTCACCAAATATGTGTTATTTGGTGTGTCCCCTGCTCCGCGAACCTCCCCCATCTCCTTACGGGCTCATCAGACAGTTGGGAAGGGCAGAGAGGGTGCTCCTGACCCCTAACCAGCTGGCTCTGGGGAAAATATTATCTGGATCCTCTTGTGCTCGTCAGCATGGCCTCCTCCCCTCGCATGGATGGGAGTGATGTGGCTGGTCCCTCCAGGCTGACATCTTGCCCTGAATTGCTGCAGATAAGAAATGGGGTTGTCTTTATCCTGTGCTTATGTGGAACTGTTTAGGAAATTATTGTTTGAGTTTGTGACAAGAGACCTTAATTTACGTCTGACATTTCCTGTCTTTGAATGTTAACACCCAGTCCCTCCTGTGGCTTGATGGTTCGATGGGACCCAAGAGACCATGCTTTCTGTATGACTTTTTGCCAGAGAGGCAATCTTGTGATAGGTGCTAAATAAGGACAAAGCGAGACAGGAAATGCTGCTTTGTGTTTGCAAAATTCCTTTAAGTCAAGGCTCTCTGAGCATGGTACGAACGTTAAGAGAAATTATTATCCCCATTTTACATAAAGAGGAGAAACATTTGATTTCTTTAGTAATAGCCTCTTATAACAGTTTCCAAATGTAATTACATTAGTTGGAAATGCCAACTTGTGCAATGAAATTATCAGCACACTACATGAGACAAATAAAAGGAAACAATGCTTCACAGAACACACCAAACAGAAGAGGAGTTTCCTCTGGATCCTGACTCCCACTGTAACGGGGAGAACACAGGAGCAGTGCCATTATGAGGACATCTGACACATCATTCTGGGCCATGGTTGAGTGTTCTGACATTATCATGTGAACACAACCAATCTAGGAGGCTCCCCCCGGAGTAGGATGGATGGGCCGCCCCCTGCCCTTCAATTCATTCTCTGAGTGATGTAATGAACAAATCAACCTTTACCAAGTTGATTACACCTGGCATTGCACTAGGTACATTCACATACCCAATCTCCTTCCAACCCCCTGACAGTTCATTTCACAGATGAGGGAACTATGGCCAGAAGAAGCAGTGGGAGCTCCATCTTGGACTCCACACTCTGTGTGCTTTCCATCACCCACAGTTGTCATGCTCTGGGGTAGTGGGGGCAGGACAGAGTTACCACACCTCCCCTACCCCCAGCAGCTACAATTGCTCACTCTTCTGGCATCCCCAGTGGGCTGAAAGCCAGCCCTCCAGGATTGCAGGGGACAAGTCTGAGTCATGGGAGTGCTAAGCTCACGGAAAGAGCATGCTGGCCCTGGGACCTGAGAGATCCCTTCTCACTGCCAACAGGACTTCAATATCCTTCCAGATTCCTCCAAGAAGCCTCCCTCCCTAACAGACTGGTGAGAAGGCTGGGCTGTGTCCAACTGCCTGGATTAGAAGCCCAGCTTCTCCACACATAAGCTATGCAATCTTGAGCACTGACTTAACCTTAGTGAGTCTGTTTCTTCACCGCTAAATGGGTTTAAAATTATATCTATGTCACATTGTTGTTACAGGAGTTGTGTATCCCTACATATTTTAAGCTCAGAACATAATAATCCTTAAATATTTGATATTAACATTATTATTTTTATTATTGTTTTATTACTATCATAGGTCTGTGTCCTCCCAAGATTCCTGTGTTGAAGTCCTAACCCCACTGTGATGGTGTTAGGAGGTGGGAGCCTTTGGGAAATAATTCCTGAGAGTGGGACCCTCATGAATGGAATGTAAGTGACCTGATAAGAAGAAACACAGGAAAGGAGCTCTCTCTTTTCACCATGGGACAATACAGGAAGAAGGCAGTCATCTACAAACCAGAAAGAGCTATCACCTGGAACCAAATCAGCCAACACCTTGGTCTTGGACTTCCAGCCTCCAGAACTGTGAGAAATAATTTTTTCTGTTGTTTGAATACAAAAACACTAATTTGAAAAGCTATGTATGCTCCTATGTTTACAGCAGCATTCTCTGCAGTAGCCAAATTATGGAAGCAACCCAAATGTCCATCAACTGATGAATGGATAAAGAAGATGTAGTATGTAGGGCACCTGGGTGGCTCAGTGGATTAAAGCCTCGGCTTTCGGCTCGGGTGATGATTCCAGGGTCCTGGATCGAGCCCCACATCAGGCTCTCTGCTCTGCGGGGAGCCTGCTTCCTCCTCACCCTCTGCCTGCCTCTCTGCCTACTTGTGATCTCTGTCTGTCAAATAAATAAATAAAATCTTTAAAAAAAAAAAAAAGAAGAAGAAGATGTAGTATGTAGCGACAATGGAATATTACTCAGCCATAAAAAAGAATGAAATTTTGCCATTTGCAACAACATGGATAGAGCTAGAAGAGTAGAATGTTAAGTGAAATAAATCAGACAGAGACAAATACCATATGATTTCACTCATATGTGGAATTTAAGAAATAAAACAAATGGGTAAAGAAAAAAGAGAGAGACACAGAGGGAGATAAAGCAAGAAACAGACTCTTAACCAAAGAGAACAAATGGACAGTTACCGGCTGGGAGGTGAGTGGGGGTGGATGAAGTAGGTGATGAGATTCAGAGCACACTCATCACAATGAACACCAGGCAGTGTTGAATCACTACACTGTACACCTAAAACTAATATTATGCTGTATGTTAATACTGGAATCACAATAAAAATTGTTTCTGTTGTTTAAGGCTCCAAGCCTATGCTATTTTGTTTAAGTAGCCCAAGGTAATTAAGGCAATTACTCTTATAGGTCTCTAGGGGTGTCATCTACTCTCACTGTTATGACCCCCACCTTCATAAGACTCTTCCTCAAGCTCTCCCCTCTATCTAGTGCCCCCTCAGAGTGGCCAGGGCAGACAAGTCTGATGGAAATGGGAGCCGGCATCCCTGTAGAAATGGAGTTAGGCAGGATGGTCCTAACATCATCTTCAGCACAAATGTCCAAAACATAATCACCAAATTTGTCTTACAAGGTTCTGAAGGGTTGACACTGACATGGGCACTGAGAATTTTCCTTTCCAAGTTTAAAAGGGTGAGAAAAGCCAATACCAATGGCAACATGAGAGATGCAGGCACTAAGGAAACAGTGACATGGTGGCTGAGGTGGGGTGTGAGGTAGGGAAGGAGGAGCCGGGATAGCAAGATGATCACCTGTGACTCCTAGTCACCCAGGCTCCAGAACATGTAGTATTTGGCCCCTCCCTCACTCTCCTTTTCAATTGAATCAACATGTCCAGTTGATTCTATGCCACCAGGTATTTTTGTGTGCGTCCCTGGCTTTCATTCTCACCGCCTCCCCCCCATCTCACTTAGACCTTCTTTGCCAACCTCCAGGACCACGATAATAGCCAGTGCTCAGGTGCCCCAGCCAGTTCATCTCACTGCCTGCTGGCAGCAGGGAAGGGGGCAGGGGCAACTGTGTAAAATAGACCCAGAATTCCAACTCTGCCTTTCAAACAACATCCTTACAGATCCTTTTCTTAGTGAGTAAAATCCATATGCCTTACCTTTTCCTCCTGTCCACTAACAAAGCTGACTACTCGCTGTCCCCAGACCATAAATACCCTGTGTTTTCATTAAAGACATATTTATTGAACACCCTCTCTGTTTTATACCATTGCAGGAACTACTAAGGACACAAAAAGGAATACTTGGTCCTTGAGCTCCAGGTCACAGCACAGCAGGGGAGATCAGCAGGGACCAATAGGAAAGTGTGTCAGGAAAAGGCAGACAGGATCTGCTCATCTGATCCACAGGGCTTTCGTGAGCTTCTCTTTGAAAATGCTGTCAGTGTTGAGTTATATTATGAGAAGTTGAATCACTTTTGTTTAGTGAAAAAAAAAATCTGAAAGAGAATGGCAAGCACCTGGGTCAGACATAAGATGAAAAAGAGAATGGTCTTGTGGCTACACTGTACCCACCTTAAGTAGTCAAGCAGGACTGGTGAGTGTTCCGTGTCAGGCCTAGACAAATTCTTCTTCAGTTTTCTTTCAAAATTCTGTGACGAGCCCACCACCCAAGCAGAGCCCACTGGAGGCCAGCTGCCCCTGTAGAGTGAGAAAATCCAAGATGGTGGGCTTACACACCCAGGATGGCATTGTGTTCTACCATCTGTAAGGAGTTGTGTGTCTTTGGGCAAGTGACACAAAGTCTTTGAGCCTCAGTCTGTTCCACCGAAAACTGAGACAAGACTTCCTACCCCATAGAGTATTGTGGGATTCACATAGGTAGAATTCATTTACCATGATTAGAGTGCTGTTAAATCAGGAAGACAGAACCAAACCAATGACCACGAAAGGGTTTCTGACCCTACCTTAACTCCCCTACTACAGGCAGAATTCAACGTTCTAAATAAAACAATGAGACCTGGAGTCCTTTGCTTTCCAAGCCTTCTCCTCTTTTTATCAAGAGCTCTTTCTCCTTGATATAGCTGCCTACACATAACACCAACTCAGTCTCTAGATGCTTCCATCCCTGACCCACTCCTGTCTCTCTGAGATGGGAAATTATGCTCTGAAGATAAAAGTGCACTAGGTAAGTACAAATACACATTCTCATACCCTTTGGCAATAAAAAGGGGGGGTGTGTTTTCCAAGGTGCGGTCATAAATCTATTCGGTAGGACCTTATAATCTCAGGCCCGAGAGGAAAAAAAATAGCACAAAAAGGGAAATTTCAAACAATGTTACAGAACCATAGCAGTGAAGGAGCTGTTTCCTGAACAACATCATCGCTAAGCCACGTGACCTTTGCTGCCATGTGAAGAGCGAGAAATTCTCTAAATTAAATCAGTCAGAATGGCAAACCTGAGAGGCACCTCCTGACTGAGACCTCTGGCAGCAGGGCAGAGGGCCAGTCTGGGAAATCAAGCAGAATTGCAGTTCCCCTGAGAGAGCAGTTAAGAGCAGAATGGGTAGGTGTTTATAAGTTTTTGCCAAGGCTTGTCTTGCTGACAGACTGTGCCTTCCCGATTGAGTGTTGCACTTGTGTTTTATGTTTCTGCTTCTGTACCATGGCCTTGCAAATACCGTAATGTAATCACAGCATGTATCCATTCTCTGAACTTCTACCCAGAAGGTAACTTCCAGCCAACTAGAGACAACACAGGCCTATGTTAGGACTAGAGACAAGACAGGCTCACAGCCTCCTGATACTCTAATATGCTTCTTCAAAATAGGGCATTTGGACTGAGTAGATGATGGCCCGAGATGTATCTAGGGACAAGGGTAGGTGATCGCTTGCTGGCCCTTTTTGCATCTGGCAGAGCAGGAGCTCAGATGCAATTTGCAAATGGTGTTAAGGAGCGCCTTTCTCCACTCAGCCAGGAGTGTTTGGGTGCTCAGATGCTACCAAGAAGTGGAATATGGCAAAGTTCTGTCCCTCCCCACCTCCATGTACCTATTTGAGTCACTACTTTTTGAGAATGCTGGCTTGGAGGGGATCAAATTTCAAGAAAGGGCATAAGGTGCATAAGAGGAAAATACCACAGCCTGAGACACAGAAGAGACACTTGATTCCAATCCAGCCATCCTCCTGACATGTGGGTGCCCTGTGGAAATGGCTGTGGGTACATTCAGGGTCCATCAGGAAATGGATGACACACTCAAAGAGGGCAATTAAGGGTGACTTAATGAAGGGACAATGTTTGAGAAGGTGGGAAGAGTTAAGGAAAAAGGAATGGTAAACTATCTGGGTTAGGGAAGCAGTTACTATCCTTTGGCCTCACAGGTGAAGGGAGTAAGCCATCACCACAGGCTGAGGCAGCTTTGGGGGAGGTGTGGACTTTAACCCAGGAACCTGACTCTGCCAATCTACAGCCTAAAGGGGAGGATCTTCTCTTCTCTGCCCCGAGTCTCCTGCCAGTGCTTCCCATTGGCCGAACCCAATAGGAATCAAGAGGGCAAAGGAGCTGACTCATGTGATCCTTGAAGGAACCATGAAGGATTACCCAACAAGACACAGAGCAGGTAGAGAAGAGTGGAGGGTGTCAGATGGCAACATGGAGCATCATTCTTCTCTGCCCCCAAGATCCTGGCAGATTGTGGCAGTCAGAGAAGTTTCGCTGAGGCCAACCCAAGTGATCTGATTAGGCATATCCCCAAGAGGCTCTCTGGGCCTTCTCTGTCTTTATTGGAAGCCCCCCATAAGGCTGACAAGTTTCTGGTTCTACCATTACTAACTCAGATGTTTTGCTGAGGGAACAGTGAAAGCTATGGCATCAAGGCCACCAAGGCCAGCGGCACTGGAGATCCTGTGGAAGTGGCATTTCTGTAAGACGTTTGGAAGCCCAAAGCTTCCGAGCCTACCCTCAAAGGGCACCTGCAAAATCCCAGTTCTCCACAAAGGACATCCTCAGAGCAATGCCCAGGACTGATGTGTAAGCCCCCTGGGGGAACTGCATATATTCTGGAGGCGTGCGAATAGAGCTCTGCAAACTGCCTCTGGAGAGAGCCAAGTCATGAATATTTTAGGGTTTGTGAGCTGCAGGTTTTCTGTTACAACTATTCAATTCTGTTGTTGCAGTGCAAAAACAGCCACAGACAAGTAAACAAATGGGCATGGCTGTGTTTCAATAAAATCTACACAAATAGGTGGCAGACTGAATCCGGCCGATGAGTAGTAGTTTGCTGACTGCTGCCTTAGGACATTGAGACGTAGGGTGTTGGAACAATTCTGCTCTCATTTGCTCCCACAAGATGGTAGAGCTAGGGCCATATCTGTTATATGCGCTGATGTCCCTGATTTATACTAGACTATAAAACAGGGCCAAGACTTATTGTTCTAGGTATGCTTAATGCCCAGAAAGACATGAATGAATGAATGAATGGTCACAGAAGGGATACTATAATTTGTGGTCTCGTTTGCAGTTCATTTTAAGATAAACCTCCAGCCTTTCTCATTATTTAAAATACCAAAGGATCAGAAGATATGTAGAGATAGAAACTCCATATGGGTCCTATATTTCTTATTAAATTGAAACACATTTCCATGCCCTAACTGGTGCTGATTTACCTTAATGAAGGTAGACTAGATTAGCTCAAACAAACAATTGTTGACAGTAGCAAAGTAAACAGGGCCCTAATTAATGTGTTTGCTAATGAGACTCCCTGGATGGGGGTTTAACCATACACGTGAATTAGTGTTTATTCCTAACATATGTTCAACTTACAGTGTTGGGTATTCAGTATTCAGTGCCTTATTTATCGTACATGGCCTTCAAAAACTCTAGGAAAAAAGAAAAAAACCTCACAAGGCTGCTTTATGATTTTGTGTAAGTTGCTTTCCTATCTTCCCTCCCTCCCACCCTCCCACTCCCAGAGTAATTGTGATGCACCTGCTATCATTAGCCCTCTCATAAAAGATAACTTTTTTCTTATTTGTTTAGAAATTTAGATAATTTTTTCTTATTTATGTAAGTAATGTCTACAACTAATGAACGTGGGGCTTGAACTCATGATCAAAAGTCATATGCTCTCCCAACTGAGCCAGCCAGGTTCATGGGGGTGCCCCCATGAACGATAACTTTGGAACTGCCTTCGAGACACTAGTCTAGCACCCAAACACTAATGCAGACCCAGAGACTCCAGGACTATAGACGCCCATTTGCAGTGAGGCAGAGAGAGCTGGAGAAGAGAGTACCAAACAGTTTCTGTAATACAACAGCTGAGCATCACCCCCCTTTCCAAGTGAAAAGCAAAAAAGCAAGGGGAAAAGGCAGCTCTGTCTTCCAGAGAGTCTGATTTTTCTTTCTGATGAATGGAATATGGCCAACAAAGAACTGGAAAAGTGCTTCTGCTTTTTCCGTAAGGAAACAGTAGTTTGAATCATTTGGCCATAAAACTCTTGAAATAAGGGAGTTCCTAGAGTTCCCTAGCAGAAACTTTTGGTGATGGTGGAGTTTGGGGGTCACAAAGACTCTAGTAGATGTGTTTCAGCTTGAGTGGCTGGGAATATCTATGAACAAGCATCAAAAAAGAGACATGACCTCCATTTCTGGGTCACTGAATTCATTCAATAAATATTTATTGAGCATTCACCAGTACCCAGCAGACATGAATCCAAATCTGGCCACTGCTTCTTCATCTCGTCCTTTGTTGAACCTCCAGACAAACTATTTTACCATCTTTTTCAAATATATATATTTGATACTTGCTGTGTAAGCATCATGGCATCAGAAACAAGGGCCCTGGACACTGACATGCTTCTGTCTACATTTGTGACATGTTTTGCCCTGCCTCACCTTGACATAACAAGGCAAGAGAATGCCAAAAAAAAAAAAAAAAAAAGAAAGAAAAAAAAAGAAAAGAAAAAGTTTTGTAGTTTATTGACAGGTGATGGGTAAACTGCTGTTCTTATTGTTTGGCAAAGCAAAAAATTTTTGCCTAGTGTATTTCAATCTAAATAAAATGTGAATTTCACATACTTATTTTTTTAAAGGGCAATTTTTAGTTCTTCATAAAACCTGTGCTCCAAGTGTTCCTATTTTGATAAATTATAAAAGGACTTCCTCTCCTCTGGCCTTTTCTTGCTGAGACCTGGCTCTTCCCAGGTCTTGGCTTTCTGCCCTGGCAACCTCTGGTGTATGTCTATTACTCAGAGCACAAAGCAGAGGTCAACAAGTTACTGCAAAAGACTAGGCAATGGAAGGAAATCTTTACTGCCTCTCAGTAAGCATTGGCCTAAAAGAACAGTGATTCGTTTCACATTGGGGGACAAGTTCTTATATGTCAGCCTATATATGAGCAATACATACAATAAAAGAATCAGATTATAGAAAAGTCAAATTGTTTGTGTGCAAGTATATTTAAAACTCTACAGAACAAAAAGATGTTGTCCTCATTCTTCCTTCCCAAGACATTCTGCTAAAACGAATTCTGGTGAACAGTATGAGAAGAATACAGATCATGAGAAATACTGGAATTAGAATAAATAATGATATTAATTGGAGTTCATAGATTCAATCAAACACTTTTATGCTGATTCTGAATTTCTCATTTAGACTGACAACAAGTTGTTTAGCTCTCAAGAAGCTGTAAATTCAAATAGTAGAAGATATATTCTGCAATAGATCTTGAGCTATTATTGACACCATCAGCCGGTGAATTAAAAGCTGTTAGTAATAAAAGGGGGGGCATATTTTCAATTCAGATTGGCACTATTCAAGATACAGGCATAACTGACATCTCCTCACTAATACTGGACTAAGATATATCACAGGATCTTGGAAAGTGTCTGATACTTAGAGTAAGCATTAAGTCAAATAAATACTGGGGGAAAAAAAAAAACCACGTTCCAGACTGTCACAGATGTTCTCTGCAAAAGTGTGTAGGATGTTCAGATGATGGAAAGTTCGACATGAAGGGACTATTTCATGAGTTAAATCATGTTCTTAAAAAAAAAAAATACAAGCTAGCCAGGTTTCTGTGTTGTGTAATTCTTTGTGTCGGATTTGCTAATAAGAGATAAGACATCAATGTCAGTCCTTATTCAGCTATTCTATCCCTGTGGGTCATCCTTAAGAGAATCGTGTGGGAGAGGAGAGATCTTTAGATACTATTTTAAACTCTCTTTGGGGAAATAAGGCAGTGACTAAATATATGGATTTGACAAAAGTGTTGGAGAAGTAGAGAGCTCAAAATCTGATTCTGTGATTTGCGCGGGAGCAGTGTAGTCTGAGTGTAGAAACAGAACTACTGAATAATAGGGTCACCTGGCCCAGAAATTGCTTGATTTGGGTAGCAGGTGAGGACACTAAAATACAGACCAGTGCTCAGGTGATCACTCAGGGGGCAAAGATGGCATAAGCAAACTCAGCACGTGGAATGTGACTCCTACTCACCAGAGAAAATTCAAAAACACTGAATTAGAAACAACAGTAGCCAAAAGAATGTTGGTTATGTATCCCCTCCAGCCCTTGTACCTTCGTTCCATTATTTTACAAAGAGACCAAGGCCCAAAGAGGGAGATCAATTCCTCTGGTTATAGTTTTTATTCATTCATTCACTCAATAAGTGTCTAAGGAACACCTCTGATGAGACAGGTGCCATGCTAAATAGTAGGCAGGAATAGATCCAGTTTTGTGGATCCTGAAGCTAATATAAGTTTAAGAGAAGAATATCAAGTTGGGTCAAAAAAAATGAATACTTAAGTAGAATAATGGAAAAACACAAAAAAAATTAAAGCCAACAATCATCACAAGTGTCACAAAATCCAGAAAAAATAGTGTAACATTTTTATTAACTACCAATCACACTTCTATAATATCTTTTCCTGACACTTTTCACTACATATTCCTCTGTCCCCTTCTCAGTGACAATAATTTCATAGTATCATTGTCTGTAGGCAGAAAGGGAAGATATGTTAGTCTTTCCTTCAGTATCATTGATCAAAATCTATTTCTGATAATTGGCAATTTGAGGTGCTTTTTATTTTCAGCTTCACAACTAAATATAAGTAGTGTAGTATAACGCTTCAGAATTGCCAACAAAATTGGGAAAACGTTTATCAAGGAGAGAACTCTTTTGATTTGGTTCCAACAACAAGAACCAAACCCTTGTGATTTTATGCAGAGGATGATTGGAAGAATTTTCCATAGACTAACTTTTGTTACCATATGGTTCAAAGCTTGTTTCTCTTCTACTAGCCTGATACCTCCCCTGCTTGGAGCCATAGGAACACATTCATTTCAGAGCACAACCTTTAGCCCTTCATCATTCTATCCCAACACCAGATGAGTTGCCACAGGAAGCAGCAGGATTCTATCTGGAAGCTGTTCTTGGATCAGCCAGCAATAACTTAGCCACATAAATATATCTTATTAAACAAAAATTAAATATATATGTAACTCAATCCTCTCCTAGCTGAATCCCAGAATCATTCCTGGCCACATCAATATGACTCACCATGGAGAGAGAGTGTGACAAGGGCAAGTCAGTGGAGAAAGACCTGTAAGTTTAATTGATTGTGGTTAAAATATCTTATGCAGGGGCACCTGGGTGGCTCAGTGGGTTAAGCCTCTGCCTTCGGCTCAGGTCATGATCTCAGAGTCCTGGGATCGAGTCCCGTATCGGGCTCGCTGCTTGGCGGGGAGCCTGCTTCCTCCTCTCTCTCTGCCTGCCTCTCTGCCTACTTGTGATTTCTCTCTGTCAAATAAATAAATAAAAATCTTAAAAAAAAAAATCTTACGCAGATTTTTATCAAAATTAAATGGTCATGTGAACTTTTGTTAAAGGACGACCTCCCTTCCCTCCCCCAAGGAAAGGCACAGTGCAGAGCAGGAACCAGAAGCCTGAATCACCCCAGCTTTATGGTAAATGCACCTCAGGTGGTAGGGATTCAAAAATAAAATTCAAGTAGCCATTGGAAACCCATCCAATGGCTTTCAGTCTAAATCAGTAAACCAGTAATTACCATAGAGTGTGTTTGCTGACATGGAGAATAAGCACACGGACTCCTTGTGAAAACACAAAGAAGACATATCCCTTTCATTCCTCTCAGGGAATAAGGGAAACTGTGCTATAATTGAAAGTAGCACGCAGTCTTGGATTACTCTAGCCAGCAGTCTAGGACTGGATAAAAAATCCTTTCCAAAAACTCTTCTTTATACAGCTCAGCATTGTAGTTTATGACCCGGATGATGACTCCTAACAAAGAAGACAGTGAAACCAATTGGTAAAGGAGTCTTGCTCGATTTTGAAGATGTCATAAACTAGATATAGCAGCACCCAAATTATTTCTCACCTGCCAAGCAAATTTTCCAAGTTAAGATTTTCTAAGTTAAAGATCGGCCTCTGGTGCCTAAGACAAGTTAGGTACCCATTGGAACCCTGTAACCTATCTATAACCTCACCTGTCATCCCCATGTATTGAGCACTCACCATCAACAAGCTCCAGGGGCTGAGGACCTTATGTGGTGTATTCCATTTCATCCATTTGACAACTTTCATGTTCGGGATCCTTAGTACCTATCCAGAGATGGAAACTGATGCTTAGGGAGCTTAAATGCTTTGCCCAAAATATATAGATATGAAGTAGTGGAATGATACTTGCAGTAAAGGCTTTTTGACTCCAAATGTTCTTTTTCCAAACTCCAGACATTCTTGCTTCTGCTTCGGCCTTACTATGTGTCAGGCAGGGATACCATCACACGAGATACAGAGGTGCAGTGATGCGGTTCCTGTCTTCATAGAGGAAAGACAACAAGGAGCAAGAAACCCCCAAGCCTGTCATGTGTCCTGGGCAAGTGTGGTGAGAAACTCAGTTCATCCCCAGCTAGGGCCCACCACACTCATGCTGCTCTGTCATCCAGGCTCCTTACTTATTCCTCAAATACACAAATGCTCATTCCTTGGGGCTTTTGCCTTTTCTCCAAATTCTCCATAAAGTATAACCCTCACTTTACTGAGATCTCTGCTCAGATATCTGTTGACCAAACTGAACCTCTTTCCACTCTATTCTTCCTTTGCTTTATTTCTCTCCATATCACCATAGCACTACCTGGATGCGTGAATGCTGACATACACATACTCATTTGTCTACCATGACTCCCCAATTAGCATTTCAACCTCAAGAGATTGGGGCTTTTTCTTTTATTAACATATGATGATTTATTTGCTCCAGAGGTACAGGTCTGTGAATCATCAGTCTTACACAATTCACAGCACTCACCATAGAACATACCCTACCCAATATCCATCACCCAGTCACACCCTCACTCCCACCTCCCTTCACTCCAGCAACCCTCAGTTTGTTTCCTGAGATTAAGAGTCTCTTATGGTGTGTCTCCCTCCTGATGCCATCTTGTTTCATTTTTTCCCTCCCTGCCCTCCATGAACCCCTCCCCCTGCCTCTCAAATTCCTCATATCAGAGAGATCATATGATAATTGTCTTTCTTTGACTGACTTATTTTGCTTAGCATAATACCCTCTAGTTCCACCCATGTTGTTGCAAATGGCAAGATTTTGTTTTTTGATGGCTGCATAGTATTCCTTGTATATATATGCCACATCTTCTTTATCCATTCATCTGTTGATGGACATCTAGGTTCTTTCCATAGTTTAGCTATTGTGGACATTGCTGCTATAAACATTTGGTGCACGAGCCCCTTCAGATCACTACATTTGTATCTTTAGGGTAGATAACCAGTAGTGCAATTGCTGGGTTGTAGGGTAGCTCTATTTTCAACTTTTTGAGGAACCTCCATGCTGTTTTCCTGAGTGGCTGACCCAGCTTGCATTCCCCCCAACAAGGTAGGAAGGTTCCCCGCCTCTGCACCCTTGCCAACATTTGTCATTTCCTGACTTGTTAATTTTAGTCATTCTGACTGGTGTGAGGTGGTATCTCATTGTGGTATTTTTGTATTTCCCTGATGCTGAATGATGTGGAGCATATTTTCTGTTGGCCATCTGGATGTCTTCTTTGCAGAAATGTCTGTTCATGTCTTTTGCCCATTTCTTGATTAGTTTATTTGTTCTTTGGGTGTTGAGTTTGATAAGTTCTTTATAGATTTTGGATACTAGCCCTTTATCTGATATGTCATTTGCAAATATCTTCTCCCATTCTGTCAGTTGTCTTTTGATTTTTTGACTGTTTCCTTTGCTGTGCAGAAGGTTTTGAACTTGATGAAGTCCCAATAGTTCGTTTTTGCCCTTGTTTCCCTTGCCTTTGGCGATGTTTCTAGGGAGAAGCTGCTGCGGCTGAGGTGGAAGAGGTTCCTGCCTGTGTTCTTCTCAAGGATTTTGATGGATTCCTGTCTCACATTGAGGCTTCTCATCCATTTCAAGTCTATTTTTGTGCATGGTATAACGAAACGGTACAGTTTCATTCTTCTGCATGTGGCTGTCCAATTTTCCCAATACCATTTGTTGAAGAGACTGTCTTTTTTCTATTGGACATTCTTTCCTGCTTTGTCAAAGATTAGTTGACCATAGAGTTGAGGGTCTATTTCTGGACTCTCTATTATTTTCCATTGATCTAGGTATCTGTTTTTGTGCCAGTACCATACTGTCTTGATGAAGACAGCTTTGTAATAGAGCTTAAAGTCTGGAATTGTGATGCCGCAAACTCTGGCTTTCTTTTTCAACATACCTCTGGCTATTCAAGGCCTTTTCTGGTTCCATATAAATTTTAGGATTATTTGTTCCATTTCTTTGAAAAAAAAAGGATGGTATTTTGATAGGGATCGCATCAAAAGTGTAGATTGATCTAGGTAGCATAGACATTTTCACAATATTTGTTCTTCCAAACCATGAGCATGAAACATTTTTCCATTTCTTTGTGTCTTCCTCGGTTTCTTTCATGACTACTCTATAGTTTTCTGAGTACAGATTCTTTGCCTCTTTGGTTAGGTTTATTCCTAGGTATCTTGTGGTTTTGGGTGCAATTGTAAGTGGGATTGACTCCTTTATTTCTCTTTCTTCCATCTTGCTGTTGGTGTATAGAAATGCAACTGATTTCTGTGCATTGATTTTATATCCTGACATGTTATTGAGTTCCTGTATGAGATCTGGAAGTTTTGGAGTGGAGGTTTTTTTTGGGTTTTCCACCTAAAGTATCATATCATCTACAAAGAGTGAGAGTTTGACTTCTTCTTTGCCAATTCAGATGCCTTTTATTTCTTTTTGTGTCTGATTGCTGAGGCTAGGACTTCTAGTACTTTGTTGAATAGCAGTGGTGATAGTGGACAGCCTTGCCATGTTCCTGACCTTAGGGGAAAAGCTCTCAGTTTTTCCCCATTGAGAATGATATTTGCTGTGGGTTTTTCATAGATGGCTTTGCTGATATTGATGTATGTGCCCTCTATCCCTACACTGTGAAGAGTTTTGATCAAGAAAGGATGCTGTACTTTGTCAGATGCTTTTCCAGCATCTATTGAGAGTATCCTATGGTTCTTGTTCTTTCTTTTATTAATGTATTGTATCACATTGATTGATTTGCAAATGCTGAACCCACCTTGCACTCCAGGAATAAATCCCACTCGTGGCGAATAATACTTTTAATGTACTTTTGGATCCTATTGGCTAGTATTTTGGTGAGAATTTTTGCATCCATATTCATCAAGGATATTGGTATGTCATTCTCCTCTTTGATTGGGTCTTTGTCTGGTTTTGGAATCAAGGTAACGCTGGCCTCATAAAATGAGTTTGGAAGTTTTTCTTACATTTATATTTTTTGGAGCAGTTTCAGGAGAATAGGTATTAATTCTTCTTTAAATGTTTGGTAGAATTCCTCTGGGAAGCCATCTGGCCCTGGGCCCTTATTTGTTGGGAGATTTTTGATGGCTGCTTCAATCTTCTTACTGGTTATGGGTCTGTTCAGGTTTTCTATTCCTTCCTGGTTCAGTTGTGGTAGTTTATATGTGTTTAGGAATGCATCCATTTCTTCCAGATTGTCACATTTGCTGGTGTATGGTTGTTCATAAATATGTTCCTATAACTGTCTATATTTCTTTGGTGTTGGTTGTGATCTGCCCTCTTCCATTAATGATTTTATTAATTTGGGTCCTTTCTCTTTTCTTTTGGATAAATCTGGCCAGAGGTTTATCAATCTTATGAATTCTTTCAAAAAACCAGCTCCTAGTTTCATTGATTTGTTCTACTGTTCTTTTGGTTTCTATAACATTGATTTCTGCTCTGATCTTTATTATTTCTCTCCTCTTGCTGGCTTTAGGCTTTCGTTGCTGTTCTATCTCCAGCACCTTAAGGTTTAGGGTTAGGTTGTATATTTTAGAACTTTCTTGTTTCTTGAGAAAGACTTGTATTGCTATATACTTTCCTCTCAGGACCACCTTTGCTGTGTCCCAAAGATTTTGAACAGTTGTGTTTTCATTTTCATTTGTCTCCATGAATTTTTCTAAAGATTTTATTTATTTGACAGATAGAGACTCAGCAGAGAGAGAAGAGAAGCAGGGGGACCAGGACCCTGGAATCATGACCTCAGCTGAAGGCAGGCACTTAATGACTGAGCCATCCAGGTGCCCCTTCCATGAATTTTTTAAAATTCTTCTTTAATTTCCTTGGTGACATATTCATTCTTTAGTAGAATGCTCTTTAGCCTCCATGTATTTGAGTTCTTTCCAACTTCCATCTTGTGGCTGAGTACTAGTTCAAAGCATTGTGGTCTGAAAATTTGCAGGGAATGATCCCAATCTTTTGGTACCAGTTGAGACCTGATTTGTGACCCAGGATGTGATCTATTCTGGAGAATGTTCCATGTGCACTAGAGAGGAATGTGTATTCTGTTGTTTTGGAATGGGAGGTTCTGAATATATCTGTGATGTCCATCTAGCCCAGTGTGTCATTTAAAGCATTTATTTCCTTGTTGATCTTTTGCTTAGATGATCTGTCGATTTCAGTGAGGGAGGTGTTAAAGTCCCCTAATATTATTGTATCATTGTTGATGTGTTTATTTGACTTTGTTAGTAATTGGTTTATATAATTGGCTGCTCCCATGTTAGGGGCATAGATATTTAAAATTGTTAGATCTTCTTGTTGGACAGACCCTTTAAGTATGATATAGAGCCACACCCTTGATTTGGGGCATATTGTGGTCTCTTAAAAGAGACTACCTACCAAAATTTTAATAAAGAAAACATATATATAGCAAAATAAGGGTAAACATGATGGTGATGGAATATGCCTATAAAGATAGAAAATTCAAAAAGATCTAAGAAAAGAATTTATAAGATAAGAAGTTGGTTGAAAAAAAAATAGGAAAGAATGTGATCAGGCTAGAGACTAGAACAAAGCCATGTGCTAGATTTAGGGTATATTTTAATCTATTAGAAGAAACTGTATCCCACACTTTTAAAGAAAGAAAAACCTGTAAGTATACAAAAAATAAAGTTAAATACAATGAAGGGATAGGGTATGACTATAACAATGAAAATTTAAAAAGATTTTTTAAAAAGGTATTGATAAAATTAAATAGTTAAAAAACGTTAAAATTGGAAAGAGGAAAAAATTAAAAATTTATGAAAAAATAAAATTTTTAAAATTTAACTTTGAAAGGCTAAAGAATCATTGGAAAATTTCCATGAATTCTATGTGTTGCTTTCCCCTAGCTCTGGAGTTCCATAGTTCTTATTGATCAGTGAACTTAGTCTTTGCTGGGTGTTCTTGTTGATCTTTTGGGGGAAGGACCTGCTGCCATGATTCTCAAATGTCTTTGCCCAAGGCAGAATTACACCACCCTTGCCAAGGGCCAGTCTAAGTAATCTGCTCAGGTTTGCTATCAGGAGCTTTTGTTCCCTGAACGCTTCCCATAGAGTATTGGAAGAGGAGAATGAAGATGGTGGCCTCCCAATCTTTGGCCTGTATGAGTCGAGAGCTCAGGGCCCCACTCCTCCATTCACCCTCAGAGAAAAGCAGTCAATCCCTCATGGTCTTCAGCTGCACTCTGGGCTCAACCAGCCTGTGACTGAGCATTTCTATCTCTGGCACACAGCCCCATTTGGAGCCTCCAAACCCAGCTGATTCCTGCCGCATGCTCCTGCATCATCCCTCCTGATGGAGGAAGATGAGTCTCCCTCGATCTGCCACTTGTGGCAGCCCCTGGCCAAAGAGCAGTGGTCTGACTGTGCCATGGACCATAGTTTAAGATAACTCCAAGCTGAGAGCCCACTCCTCGGTTCTGTCTC
This sequence comes from Taxidea taxus jeffersonii, assembly GCA_003697995.1. Lineage (NCBI taxonomy): Eukaryota > Metazoa > Chordata > Mammalia > Carnivora > Mustelidae > Taxidea > Taxidea taxus. The sequence continues at coordinate 3,914 of RCUC01095392.1, read as the reverse complement.
TGCAGCTGGCTTCCCCACTCTGATACCTGGGAGCTCTGCCACACTCAGACACCCCTGGTCTTTCTGTGACCCTGTGGGTCCTGAGACCACACTGTCCCCCAAGGGCTCCACCACCTGCTTAGCCTCTGGAGTGACATCCCTCAGTGGAGCAGACTTCTAAAAGTTCTGATTTTGTCCTCTACTGCTCTCTCACTTGCCGGGAGCCTGCTCCCCATTCCTCCTCAGTCTATCTTCCTGAATGTTTCCTCAGATTCACTTCTCCGTAAGTCCTACCTTCCAGAAAGTGATCGATTTTCTGTTCCTAGAATTGCTGGTCTTCTTCTCTTTGATCTCCTATTGAGTTTATAGGTGTTCAGAATGGTTTGATAACTATCTAGCTGAACTCCTGGGACCTGATGATATTTAAGTCTCCTACACCTCTGCCATCTTGCTCCTCTCTTGAGATTGGGGCTTTGTTTCATGGTCTATTTTATGCCAGGTGCATTGTAGGTGACCAGCAAATATTTGTGAATGAATGGAAGTGTCTCCTGGGTGACCTGATGTCACGAGTGGTCAATAAGATAGGCTGTCCCTAAAAAGCCAAAGCCAAACACAAGTCCCTATACACTTGTTTTTTTCCATACAAGGTCTGGATCTATAATCTGAGTTGTTAAGCTTCCCAAAGAAGCCTCCTGTTTCTACAAGACAACAAACATCCCTTTTCTTTGTCAGATAAACTCTCTCTGTGAGAAGACCAGGTTTTAGACCAAATTTGGGATTCTGAGCAAACGTGCAGTCCTCACACAGACTTTTCGTTCTCTGCCATGAGTCACATGTGTCTCTCCTTGTCAGCAAGTCTGACTTTTAAGATATACTTACTGTGTTCCTCTGGGAAGCTGTTTGTGATATTTAGGGCATCACTTTGTCTGCTTTTCTATAAGGTGATATAGACTCTGTGGTATGGAAAAATGGTTGAAGTTATTCCCATATGCCTAGCAGAAGTAGGAGCATGGATTTACATGGCTAAAAAGCTGACCCTGAAGCTACTGGCTCTTGGGCCTTACAATGACATCTTCCTGGTACTATCTCTTTTAATGAAGAGGATGCATTCCAATGAAACACTTAAATTCAATAATTTATCAGAGGAGTAATGACCTAGAAAGTCCCAGGGTGTGCTTCAGCTTTGACAACTAGGAAGTTGCTGCTTTTTTTTTTTTTTAAATGCTGTATTAGTTGCCATACAGTACATCATTAGTTTTTGATGTAGTGTTCCGTGATTCATTGTTTGTATATAACACCCAGTGCCCCATGCAATATGTGCCCTCCTTAATACCCATCACCCCACTACCCCATCCCTCCAGCCCCCATCTGAAACCTTCAGTTTGTTTCCTATAGTCCATAGCTTCTCATGTTTCATCTCCCTGTCTGATTCCCCCCACTTTCAGTTTTCCCTTCCTTCTCCTAATGTTCTCCATGCTATTACCTATGTTCCACATATGAATGAAACCATATGATAATTGTCTTTTTCTGTTTGACTTATTTCAGTTAGCATAATCCCTTCCAGTTCCATCCATGTCGATGCAAATGGTGGGTATTCATCCTTTCTGATGGCTGAGTAATATTTCATTATATACATGGACCATATCTTCTTTATCCATTTGTCTGCTGAAGGGCATCTTGTCTCTTTCCACAGTTTGGCGATTGTGGACATTGCTGCTATGAGCATTGGGGTGTATATGGCCCTTCTTTTCACCATATCTTTGGGGTAAATACCCAGCAGTGCAATTGCTGGGTCATAGGGTAGCTCTATTTTTAATATTTTGAGGAAACTCCACACTGCTTTCCAAAGTGGCTGCACCAGCTTGCATTAGGAAATCACTTCTATTTCCCCAAACTGCCTGAGAACAGAAAAGATTCAGAGGCCAGGGTGTATAGAAGCATCATTGCAGCTCCATGCTCCAGGGCAGGCCTCTGCCTGATCCCTGAAGCTATGGTTGCCAAGAATTGGTGTTACTTAAGAACAAAAATAAAAACAAAAATCTTTACCTTTTAGAATAATGATGTTCTTCATAAGTCCTGGAGCCCCTGAAATCTTTGTTGATAAAATCTCCTTTCTCACCATGTGGTCCAACCCTGGACTCCCAGCAGGGTGAGAAAATGCATCCAGGGGCGCTTGGGCGGCTCAGTGGGTTAAAGCCTCTGCCTTCAGCTCAGGTCATGATCCCGGTGTCCTGGGATGGAGCCCCGCATCAGGCTCTTTGCACTGCATGGGGCCTGCTTCCTTCTCTCTCTCTGCCTGCCTCTCTGCCTGCTTGTGATCTCTGTCTATCAAATAAATAAATAAAATCTTTAAAAAAAAAAAAAAGAAAATGCATCCACACTCCAAAGACATAGATTTTGACTCAAAGGCTTATTTTTGGGTAAGCATTGCCATGATCAGGCACTGCACATGCAGGCTACCCTCAAACATGTTCCCTAGCACCACATCAGTGAGGAACTGTGAGCACAGGAAAGACATGGAAACAGCCTTACCTGTGCTCACCCCATTTTCATGACAAGGCAAGGACCCACCTTTTCCCCAGCCTGATCAGGTCCCAAACCCATTCTTGAGATAAATTCCCTGCATCTTCAGATGCTGCCTTAGCCACTGTCATCTTGAAATATAGACATCAACTGGAATTGAATCTTCAGCAAGTTCTTTGAAGTTCTTTGAAGATCAGAAATTCTCTAAGCCCACTCCAAACCTTGGCCAGAGGAGCTTTGCTTCCAGCAGGCTATAAATAGGTCTTCTTTATTATTCCCTTTATTATGTCCTAGTGTGGTTGGAGTACCATATGCAAAGGGTAGGGAGGTAGCAGGTGAGGTCAACACAGGTGGATAGGGGCCAGATCAAGAAAACACTTACTTAGAAGAATTGGAGACCCAATGGAGGTCCTCTTTCTTCATGTCACACAACTTGTTATTAACAAAGCCAGACTCAAATCCAGGTCTATCTGACCGCCCTGGCCGAAACTCTTAACAATTACGATGTTGCCCTGATTACATTCATTACCATGTAAGTCAGCATTCTATAGAAATTTTCACTTTTTATTTATATTTATCTTTTTCCAGTCTATCTTCCCATTTCTTAAATCTCTTTATTGGCAAATTTCTTAAAATACCCATCTATACCTATTGCCTCCCAATTTCCAATGCCCATATCCCCTCTTTCTGTTTTGTAAAATCTGTTCTCCACTCTGAACTCTTTCAGGAGACCCCTTCCTCACAGAGTTCCAGTGTGGTTACTGAACCTCAACTGTAATGGATTTTTTTTTTAGTCCTTACTTCTCTTATTGTCTCCACAGCATTTAATACATTTTCTTCCAGAGAGTCTCTTCTCCTTAAGCTTCTATGATGGCAAAACAACTTCCTATACTCCTTTTACTGTTCACTCTTCCCCTCCTGTCCCCAAAATATGTGTTTGGGCTTCTGTTCTCAACCCTATTCTCTAAGTAGTCTTTTTTTTTTTTTTTCCAGGTCAACTACACCCTAGAAGCACACAATTCCTAAGCACTGAACTCTGTCCTGAATTCTTCAATTTTAATTGATCATGAACTGAATTCTTCCTACTTCTCCAACTCATTTCCCCTATTTCACTTATTTCTTTTCTTTTCTTTTCTTTTTTTTCCTTTGGTAATATTTTATTCACTAATTGAGATATACTATTACATTTGTACTTTGGAAGTCATAATATTTCTTTAAAAATGTCTCCACCTCTCCTTGATCTATTTTTTTAATTTAAATTCAATTACTAATGATACAGTGTATTATTAGCTTCAGAGGTAGAGTTCAGTGATTCATCAGTCTTATATAACACCCAGTGCTCATTACATCACATGACCTCCTTACTGTCTATCACCCAGTTAGCCCATCCCCCTACCCTCCTCCATCCAGCA